>JANJGN010002647.1:0-63920 GCA_026770705.1 Isurus oxyrinchus
TGGGTGTGTGTATGAGGTGGGGGTGTGTGTATGAGGTGCGGTGTGTGTATGAGGTGGGGGTGAGTGTGTGAGGTGGGGGAGTGTGTGAGGTGGGGGAGTGTGTGTGAGGTGGGGGTGTGTGTATGAGGTGGGGGTGAGTGTGTGAGGTGGGGGTGAGTGTGTGAGGTGGGGGTGAGTGTGTGAGGTGGGGGTGTGTGTATGAGTTTGGGGTGTGTGTGTGTGAGGTGGGAGAGTGTGTGAGGTGGGGGAGTGTGTGAGGTGGAGGGAGTGTGCGTGAGGTGGGGGGGAGTGCGTGAGGTGGGGGGGAGTGCGTGAGGTGGGGGGGGAGTGCGTGAGGTGGGGGGGAGTGCGTGAGGTGGGGGGGAGTGTATGAGATGGGGGTGTGTATGAGGTGGGGGTGTGTGTATGAGGTGGGTGTTTGCGTATGAGGTGGGGGTGGGTGTGAGGTGGGGTTGTGTTTGTGTGTGAGGTGGGGGAGTGTGTGTGAGTTGGGGGTCTGTGTGTGAGGTGAGGGTGTGTGAGAGTTGGGGGTCTGTGTGAGATGGGGGTGTGTATATGAGATGGGGGTGTGTGTATGAGGTGGGGGTGTGTGTATGAGGTGGGGGTGTGTGTATGAGGTGAGGGTGAGTGTGTGAGGTGGGGGTGTGTGTATGAGGTTGGGGTGAGTGTGTGAGGTTGGGGGTGAGTGTGTGAGGTGGGGGAGTGTGTGAGGTGGGGGTTTGTGTGTGAGTTTGGGGTGTGTGTGTGTGTGAGGTGGGGGTGTGTGTAAGTGAGGTGGGGGTGTGTATGAGGTGGGGGTGTGTATGAGGTGGGGGGTGTGTATGAGGTGGGGGTGTGTATGAGGTGGGGGTGTGTTTGTGAATCGGGGTTTGTGTGTGAGTTGGGGGTATTTATGAGGTAGGGCTGTGTGTGTATGAGGTGGGGGTTGTGTGTGAGGTGGGGGTTGTGTGTGAGGTGGGGGTGTGTGTGTGTGTATGAGTTGGGTGCGTGTGTGAGGTGGGGTTTGTGTGTATGAGGTGGGTGTGTGTGTGAGTTGGGGGTGTATGTGTGAGGTGGGGGGCGTGTGTATGAGGTGGGGCTGTTTGTATGAGGTGGGGGTGAGTGTGTGAGGTGGGGATGAGTGTGTGAGGTGGGGCTGAGTGTGAGGTGGGGCTGAGTGTGTGAGGTGGGGCTGAGTGTGTGAGGTGGGGTGTGTGTGTGTGAGGTGGGGCTGTGTTTGTATGAGTTGGGGTGTGTGTGTGAGGTGGGGTGTGTGTGTGTAAGATGGCTGTTAATGTGAGTTGCGGGTGTGTGTGTGAGGTAGGGTTGTGTGTGAGTATGTGGGGGTGTGTGTGAGGTGGGGGTGTGAGTGTGAGGTGGGGGTGTGAGTGTGAGGAGGGGGTGAGTGTGAGGTAGGGGTGAGTGGGAGGTGGGGTGTGTGTGTGTGAGGTCAGGGGGTGTGTGTGAGGTGAGGGGGTGTGTGTGAGGTCAGGGGGTGTGTGTGAGGTGGGGGGGGTATGTATTTGGGGGTGTATATGCAGTGTGGGTGTGTATGAGGTGGGGGTATGAGTGAGGTGCGGGTGTGTGTGAGGTGGGGGTGGGTGTGTGTGAGGTGGGGGTGGGTGTGTGTGAGGTGGGGGTGGGTGTGTGTGAGGTGGGGGGTGGGTGTGTGTGAGGTGGGGGTGGGTGTGAATGTGTTGGGGTGAATGTGAGATAGGGGTGTGTGTGAGGTGGGGGTGTCTGTGAGGTGGGGGTGTCTGTGAGGTGGTGGTGTCTGTGAGGTGGGGGTGTCTGTGAGGTGGGGGTGTCTGTGAGCTGGGGTGGGTGCCTGTGAGGTGGGGGTGGGTGTGAGATGGGGGTGTGTGAGATGTGGGGGTGTGTGTGAGGTGGGGGTGAGTGTGAGGTCGGGGTGGGTGTGAGGTTGGGCTGGGTGTGATGAGGTGTGGGTGGGTGTGTGTGAGGTGGGGGTGTGTGTATGAGGTGGGGGGGTGTGTGTGTATGAGGTGGGGGTGTGTGTGTATGAGGTGGGGATTGTGTATGAGCTGGGGGTCTGTGTATGAGGTGGGGTGTGTGTATGAGGTGGGGGTGAGTGTGTGAGGTGGGGGTGAGTGTGTGAGGTGGGGTGTGTGTGTGTGAGGTGGGGTGTGTGTGTGTGAGGTGGGGTGTGTGTGTGTGAGGTGGGGGAGTGTGTGAGGTGGGGGAGTGTGTGAGGTGGGGGAGTGTTTGAGGTGGGGGTGTGTGTGAGATGGGGGAGTGTGTTAGGTGGGGGAAGTGTGTGAGTTGGGGGGGGAGTGCGTGAGGTGGGGGGGGAGTGCGTGAGGTGGGGGGGGGTGTTTGTGAGGTGGGGGGGAGTGCATGAGATGGGGGTGTGTATGAGGTGGGGGTGTGTGTATGAGGTGGGGGTTTGTGTGTGAGGTGGGGTGGGTGTGTGAGAGTTGCGGGTCTGTCTGAGGTGGAGGTTCTTGTGTGTGAGCTGAGGGTGTGTGTGAGGTGGGGGTCTGTGTGAGGTGGGGTTGTGTGTGTGAGTTTGGGGTGTGTGTGTGTGTGTGTGAGGTGGGGGGTGTGTGTAAGTGAGGTGGGGGGTGTGTGTAAGTGAGGTGGGGGGTGTGTATGAGGTGGGGGTGTGTATGAGGTGGGGGTGTGTATGAGGTGGGGGTGTGTATGAAGTGAGGGTGTGTTTGTGAGTCGGGGTTTGTGTGTGAGTTGGGGGTATTATTGAGGTAGGGCTGTGTGTGTATGAGTTGGGTGTGTGTGTGAGGTGGGGGTTGTGTGTGAGGTGGGGGTTGTGTGTGAGGTGGGGGTTGTGTGTATGAGGTGGGTGTGTGTATGAGTTGGGGGTGTGTGTGTGAGGTGGGGGGCATGTGTATGAGGTGGGGCTGTTTGTATGAGGTGGGGGTGAGTGTGTGAGGTGGGGATGAGTGTGTGAGGTGGGGTTGAGTGTGTGAGGTGGGGCTGAGTGTGTGAGGTGGGGCTGAGTGTGTGAGGTGGGGCTGAGTGTGTGAGGTGGGGCTGAGTGTGTGAAGTGGGGTGTGTGTGTGAGGTGGGGCTGTGTTTGTATGAGTTGGGTGTGTGTGTGAGGTGGGGTGTGTGTGTGTAAGATGGCTGTTAATGTGAGTTGCGGGTGTGTGTGTGAGGTAGGGTTGTGTGTGAGTATGTGGGGGTGTGTGTGAGGTGGGGGTGTGAGTGTGAGGTGGGGGTGTGAGTGTGAGGAGGGGGGTGAGTGTGAGGTAGGGGTGAGTGGGAGGTGGGTGTGTGTGTGTGAGGTCAGGGGGTGTGTGTGTGAGGTCAGGGGGTGTGTGTGAGGTGGGGGGGTGTGTGTTTGGGGTGTATATGCAGTGTGGGTGTGTGTATGAGGTGGGGGTATGAGTGAGGTGCGGGTGTGTTTGAGGTGGGGGTGGGTGTGTGTGAGGTGCGGGTGTGTGTGAGGTGGGGGTGGGTGTGTGTGAGGTGGGGGTGGGTGTGTGTGAGGTGGGGGTGGGTGTGAATGTGTTGGGGTGAAAGTGAGATAGGGGTGTGTGTGAGGTGGTGGTGTGTGTGAGGTGGGGGTGTCTGTGAGGTGGTGGTGTCTGTGAGGTGGGGGTGTCTGTGAGGTGGGGGTGTCTGTGAGCTGGTGGTGGGTGTCTGTGAGGTGGGGTTGGGTGTGAGATGGGGGTGTGTGAGATGTGGGGGTGTGTGTGAGATGGGGGTGAGAGTGAGGTTGGGGTGGGTGTGATGAGGTGGTGGGTGGGTGTGTGTGAGGTGGGGGGGTGTGTGTGAGGCAGGGTGGGTGTCTGTGAGGTGGGGGTGGGTGTGTGTGTGAGGTGGGGGTGGTGTGTGTGTGAGGTGGGGTGTGTGTGTGAGGTGGGGGTGTGTGTGTGTGAGGTGGGGGTGTGTGTGTGTGTGAGGTGGGGGTGTGTGTGTCTGTGAGGTGGGGGTGTGTGTGAGTTGGGGGTCGGTGGGGGTGGGTGTGTGTGTGAGGTGGGGGTGTGTGTGTGTGAGGTGGGGTGTGTGTGTGAGGTGGGGGTGTGTGTGTGTGAGGTGGGGGTGTGTGTGTGTGTGAGGTGGGGGTGTGTGTGTGTTGTGAGGTGGGGGGTGTGTGTGAGTTGGGGGTCGGTGGGGGTGGGTGTGTGTGTGAGGTGGGGGTGTGTGTGAGAGATGGGGGGTGTGTGTGAGGTGGGGGTGTGTGTGAGGAGGGGGTGTGTGTGAGGTGGGGGTGTGTGTGAGGTGGGGGTGGGTGCGAGGTTAAGGTGGGTGCGAGGTCAGTGTGGGTGCGAGGTCAGGGAGGGTGTGTGAGAGGTGGGGGTGGGTGTGTGTGAGGTGGGGGGTGTGTCTGTGTGAGGTGGGGGTGTGTGTCTGTGTGAGGTGGGGGTGTGTGTGAGTTGGGGGTCTGTGTGAGGTGGGGGGTGTGTGAGGTGGGGGGGTGTGTGAGGTGGGGGGGGTGGTGTGAGGTGGGAGGGTGTGTGAGGTGGGGGGGGTGTGTGAGGTGGGGGGGTGTGTGAGGTGGGGGGGTGTGTGAGGTGGGGGGGTGTGTGAGGTGGCGGTGTGTGTGAGGCGGGGTGTGTGTGAGGTGGCGTGTGTGTGAGTTTTGGGTTTGAGTGAGGTGGGGGTGTGTGTATGCGGTGGAGTTGTGTGTCTGAGGTGGGTGTGTGTGTGAGGTGGGGTGAGTGTGTGAGGTGGGGGTGAGTGTGTGAGGTGGGGTGTGTGTGTGTGTGAGGTGGGTGTTTTTTGTGAGGTAGGGTGTGTGTGTGTGAGGTGGCTGTTAATGTGAGTTGGGTGTGTGTGTGTGAGGTAGAGATGTGTGTGTGTGTTGTGGCTGTGCCTGTGAGGTGGGGGTGTGTGTGAGGTGGGGGTGTGTGTGAGGTGGGGGTGTGTGTGAGGTGGGGGTGTGTGTATGAGGTGGGGGTATGAGTGAGGTGGGGGTGTGTATGTGAGGTGGGGTTGTGTGTGTGGTGAGGTGGGGGTGTGTGTGTGTGTGAAGTGGGGGTGTGTGTGTGTAAGAAGGGGGGTCTGTATGAGGTGGAGGTCTGTGTGAGTTGGGGGTCTGAGTGAGGTAGGTGTGTGTGTGAGATGTGTGTGTGAGTGAGGTCGGAGTGTCTGTGAGGTGGGGGTGTGTGTGAGGTGGGGGTGTGCGTGAGATGGGGTTGTGTGTGGGCGGGGGTGTGTGTGAGCTGGGGGTGTGTGTGAGGTGGGGGTGTGTGTGTGAGGTGGGGGGTGTGTGTGTGAGGTGGGGGGTGTGTGTGTGAGGTGGGGGTGTGTGTATGAGGTTGGGGGTGTGTGTGAGGTGCGGGTGTGTGTTTGAGGTGGCGTTGTGTGTGAGGTGGCGTTGTGTGTGAGGTGGGTGTGGTGTGAGATGGGGGTGGGTGTTTGAGGTGCGGGTGTGTGTGAGGTGGGGATGGGCATGAGGTGGGGGTGGGTGTGCGTGTCCTGGGGGTGGGTGTGCGTGATGTGGGGGTGGGAGTGAATGAGGTGGGGGTGGGTTTCTGTGAGGTAGGGGTGGAGGTGTGTGAGGTGGGGGTGGGGGTGTGAGAGGTGGGGGTGGTGCTGTGTGAGGCGGGGGTGGGGTTGTGTGAGGCGGGGGTGGGGTTGTGTGAGGTGGGGGTGTGTCTGTGTGAGGTGGGGTGGGTGTGTGTGAGGTGGGGGTGTGTGTGTGTGAGGTGGGGGTGTGTGTGTGTGTGAGGTGGGGGTGTGTGTGTGTGTGTGAGGTGGGGGTGTGTGTGTGTGTGAGGTGGGGGTGTGTGTGTGTGTGAGGTGGGGGGTGATTGTGTGTGTGAGGTGGGGGGGGGTGTGTGTGTGTGTGAGGTGGGGGTGTGTGTGAGCTGAGGGTGTGTGTGAGTTGGGGGTCTGAGTGAGGTGGGGGTGTGTGTATGAGGTGGGTTGTGTGTGGTGAGGTGGGGTGTGTGTGTGAGGTGGGTGTGTGTGTGAGGTGGGTGTGTGTGTGTGAGGTGGGTGTTTTTTGTGAGGGGGGGGTGTGTGTGTGTGTGTGTGTGAGGTGGGGGTGTGTGTGTGTGTGAGGTGGGGGTGTGTGTGTGTGTGAGGTGGAGGTGTGTGTGAGTTGGGGGTCTGTGTGAGGTGGGGGTGAGTGTGTGAGGTGGGGTGTATGTGTATGTGAGGTGGGTGTTTTTTGTGAGGTAGGGTGTGTGTGTGAGGTGGCTGTTAATGTGAGTTGGGTGTGTGTGTGAGGTAGAGGTGTGTGTGTGTGTGTTGTGGCTCTGCCTGTGAGGTGGGGGGTGTGTGTGAGGTGGTGGTGTGTGTGAGGTGGGGGTATGAGTGGGGTGGGGGTGTGTGTGTGAGGTGGGGTTGTGTGGTGTGTGAGGTGGGGGGGTGTGTGTGTGTGAAGTGGGGGTGTGTGTGTGTAAGGCGGTGGTCTGTATGAGGTGGAGGTCTGTGTGAGTTGGGGGGTCTGAGTGAGGTGGGTGTGTGTGTGAGATGTGTGTGTGTGTGAGGTCGGAGTATCTGTGAGGTGGGGGTGTGTATGAGGTGGGGGTGTGTGTGAGGTGGGGGTGTGTGTGAGGTGGGGGGTGTGTGTGAGGTGGGGGGTGTGTGTGAGGTGGGGGTGTGTGTGAGGTGGGGGTGTGTGTGAGGTGGGGGTGTGTGTATGAGATGGGGGTGTGTGTGAGGGTGTGGGTGTGTGTATGAGGTGCGGGTGTGTGTTTGAGGTGGGGGTGTGTGTGAGGTGGCGTTGTGTGTGAGGTGGGTGTGGTGTGAGATGGGGGTGGGTGTTTGAGGTGCGGGTGTGTGTGAGGTGGGGATGGGCGTGAGGTGGGGGGTGGGTGTGCGTGATATGGGGGTGGGAGTGCATGAGGTGGGGGTGGGGGGTGTGAGGTGGGGGTGGAGGTGTGTGAGGTGGGGGTGGAGGTGTGTGAGGTGGGGGTGGAGGTGTGTGAAGTGGGGGGTGGGGTTGTGTGGAGGTGTGTGAAGTGGGGGGTGGGGTTGTGTGAGGTGGGGGTGGGGTTGTGTGAGGTGGGGGTGGGGTTGTGTGAGGTGGGGGTGGGGTTGTGTGAGGTGGGGGTGTGTCTGTGTGAGGTGGGGGTGGGTGTGTGTGAGGTTGGGGTGGAAGTGTGTGTGAGGTTGGGGTGTGTGTGTGTGTGTGAGGTGCGGGGTGTGTGTGTGTGTGAGGTGGGGGGTGTGTGTGTGTGTGTATGAGGTGGGTGTGTGTGTGTGTGAGGTGGGGGTGTGTGTGAGGTGGGGGTGTGTGTGAGGTGGGGGTGTGTGTGAGGTGGGAGTCTGAGTGAGGTGGGGGTGTGCGTATGAGCTGGGTGTGTGTATGAGGTGGGTGTCTGTGTGAGGTGGGGGTGAGTGTGTGAGGTGGGGTGTGTGTGTGTGAGGTGGGTGTGTGTGAGTGAGGTGGGTGTTTTTTGTGAGGTGGGGTGTGTGTGTGTGAGGTGGGGTGTGTGTGTGTGAGGTGGGGGTGTGTGAGAGGTGGGGGGGTGTGTGAGGTGGGGGTGTGTGTGAGGTGAGGGTGTGTGTGAGGTGGGAGTCTGAGTGAGGTGGGGGTGTGTGTATGAGCTGGGTGTGTGTATGAGGTGGGTGTCTGTGTGAGGTGGGGGTGAGTGTGTGAGGTGGGGTGTGTGTGTGTGAGGTGGGTGTGTGTGTGTGAGGTGGGTGTTTTTTGTGAGGTGGGGTGTGTGTGTGTGAGGTGGGGTGTGTGTGTGTGAGGTGGGTGTGTGTGTGTGTGAGGTGGGTTTTATTTGTGAGGTGGGGTGTGTGTGTGTGAGGTGGGGTGTGTGTGTGTGAGGTGGGTGTGTGTGTGTGAGGTGGGTGTTTTTTGTGAGGTGGGTGTTTTTTGTGAGGTGGGGTGTGTGTGTGTGAGGTGGCTGTTAATGTGAGTTGGGTGAGTGTGTGAGGTAGGGGTGTGTGTGTGTGTTGTGGCGGTGCCTGCGAGCTGGGGGTGTGTGTGAGGTGGGGGTGTGTGTGAGGTGGGCGAGTGTGTGAGGTGCGGGTGTGAGTGGTGGCTGTTAATGTGAGGTGGGGCTGAGTGTGTGAGGTGGGGTGTGTGTGTGTGTGAGCTGGGTGTTTTTTGTGAGGTGGGGTGTGTGTGTGTGAGGTGGCTCTTAATGTGAGTTGGGTGTGTGTGTGAGGTAGGGCTGTGTGTGTGTGTTGGGGGGGTGCGTGTGAGGTGGGGGTGTGAGTGTGAGGTGGGAGTGAGTGTGAGGTGGTGGTGTGGGTGAGGTGGGGTTGTGTGTGAGGTGGGTGTGTGAGTGTGAGGTGGGGGTGTGTGTGTGTGAGGTGGAGGTGTGTGTGTGTGAGGTGGGGGTCTGTGTGAGGTTGGGTCTGTGTGAGGTTGGGTCTGTGTGAGGTTGGGTCTGTGTGAGGTTGGGTCTGTGTGAGGTTGGGTCTGTGTGAGGTGGGGATGTGTGTGAGGTGGGGGTGTGTGTGAGGTGGGGGTGTGTGCGAGGTGGGGGTGTGTGTGAGGTGGGGGTGTGTGTGAGGCGAGGGTGTGTGTGAGTTGGGGGTCTGAGTGAGGTGGGGGTGTCTGTATGCGGTGGAGGTGTGTGTGAGGTGGGGGTGTGTGTGAGGTGGGGGTGTGTGTGAGGTGGGGGTGTGTGTGAGGTGGGGGTGTGTGTGAGGTGGGGGTGTGTGTGAGGTGGGGGTGTGTGTGAGGTGGGGGTGTGTGTGCGAGGCAGGGTTGTGTGTGTGTGAGGTGGTGATGTGTGTGTGTGTGAAGTGGGAGTGTGTGTGTGTAAGGAGGGCGTCTGTGTGAGGTGGAGGTGTGTGTGAGTTGGGGTCTGAGTGAGGTGGGTGTGTGTGTGAGGTGTGTGTGTGTGTGAGGTCGGAGTGTCTGTGAGGTGGGGGTGTGTGTGAGGTGGGGGTGTGTGTGAGGTGGGGGTGTGCGTGAGGTGGGGGTGTGCGTGAGGTGGGGGTGTGCGTGAGGTGGGGGTGTGCGTGAGGTGGGGGTGTGCGTGAGGTGGGGGTGTGCGTGAGGTGGGGTTGTGTGTGTGAGGTGTGTGTGTGTGTGAGGTCGGAGTGTCTGTGAGGTGGGGGTGTGTGTGAGGTGGGGGTGTGTGTGAGGTGGGGGTGTGTGTGAGGTGGGGGTGTGTGTGAGGTGGGGGTGTGTGTGTGTGGTGGGGCTGTGTGTGAGGTGGGTGTGTGTATGAGGTGCTGGTGTGTGTATGAGGTGGGGGTGTGTGTGAGGTGCGGGTGTGTGTTTGAGGTGCGGGTGTGTGTTTGAGGTGGGGGTGTGTGTGTGAGGTGGCGTTGTGTGAGGTGGGTGTGGTGTGAGATGTGGCTGGGTGTTTGAGGTGCGGGTGTGTGTGAGGTGGGGGTGTGCGTGAGGTGGGGGTGGGGGTGTGTGAGGTGTGGGGGTGAGTGTGTGAGGTGGGGTGTGTGTGTCTGAGGTGGGTGTGTGTGTGTGAGGTGGGTGTTTTTTGTGAGGTGGGGTGTGTGTGTGTGAGGTGGGGTGTGTGTGTGTGAGGTGGGTGTGTGTGTGTGTGAGGTGGGTTTTATTTGTGAGGTGGGGTGTGTGTGTGTGAGGTGGGGTGTGTGTGTGTGAGGTGGGGCTGTGTGTGTGAGGCGGGGTTGTGTGTGTGTGAGGTGGTGATGTGTGTGTATGTGAAGTGGGAGTGTGTGTGTGTAAGGAGGGCGTCTGTGTGAGGTGGAGGTGTGTGTGAGTTGGGGTCTGAGTGAGGTGGGTGTGTGTGAGGTGTGTGTGTGTGTGTGAGGTCGGAGTGTCTGTGAGGTGGGGGTGTGTGTGAGGTGGGGGTGTGTGTGAGGTGGGGGTGTGTGTGAGGTGGGGGTGTGTGTGAGGTGGGGGTGTGTGTGAGGTGGGGGTGTGTGTGAGGTGGGGGTGTGTGTGAGGTGGGGGTGTGTGTGAGGTGGGGGTGTGCGTGAGGTGGGGTTGTGTGTGTGAGGTGTGTGTGTGTGTGTGAGGTCGGAGTGTCTGTGAGGTGGGGGTGTGTGTGAGGTGGGGGTGTGTGTGAGGTGGGGGTGTGTGTGAGGTGGGGGTGTGTGTGAGGTGGGGGTGTGTGTGAGGTGGGGGTGTGTGTGCGGTGGGGCTGTGTGTGAGGTGGGTGTGTATATGAGGTGCTGGTGTGTGTATGAGGTGGGGGTGTGTGTGAGGTGCGGGTGTGTGTTTGAGGTGCGGGTGTGTGTTTGAGGTGGGGGTGTGTGTGTGAGGTGGCGTTGTGTGAGGTGGGTGTGGTGTGAGATGTGGGTGGGTGTTTGAGGTGCGGGTGTGTGTGAGGTGGGGGTGTGCGTGAGGTGGGGGTGGGTGTGCGTGATGTGGGGGTGGGAGTGTGTGAGGTGGGGGTCGGGGTGTGTGAGGTGTGGTGGGGGTGTGTGAGGTGAGGGTGGGGGTGTGTGAGGTGGGGGTGGGGGTGTGTGAGGTGGGGGTGGGGGTGTGTGAGGTGGGGGTGGGGGTGTGTGAGGTGGGGGTGGAGGTGTGTGAGGTGGGGGTGGGTATGTGTGAGGTGGGGGTGGGTGTGTGTGAGGTGGGGGTGTGTGTGTGTGTGAGGTGGGTGTGTGTGTGTGTGTGTGTGAGGTGGGGGTGTGTGTGAGGTGGGGGTGTGTGTGAGGTGGGGGTGTGTGTGAGGTGGGGTGTGTGTGTGTGAGTTGGGTGTGTGTGTGTGTGAGGTGGGTGTGTGTGTGTGTGAGGTGGGTGTTTTTTGTGAGGTGGGGTGTGTGTGTGTGAGGTGGGGAGTGTGTGTGTGAGTTGGGTGTGTGTGTGTGTGTGAGGTGGGTGTGTGTGTGAGGTGGGGGTGTGTGTATTAGGTGGGGGTATGAGTGAGGTGGGGGTGTGTGTGAGGTGGGTGTGTGTGTGGGAGGTGCGGGTGTGAGAGGTGGCTGTTATTGTGAGGTGGGGATGAGTGTGTGAGGTGGGGTGTGTGTGTGTGAGCTGGGTGTTTTTTGTGAGGTGGGGTGTGTGTGTGTGAGGTGGCTCTTAATGTGAGTTGGGTGTGTGTGTGAGGTAGGGCTGTGTGTGTGTGTTGGGGGGGGTGCGTGTGAGGTGGGGGTGTGAGTGTGAGGTGGGGGTGAGTGTGAGGTGGGCGTGAGTGTGAGGTGGTGGTGTGTGTGAGGTGGGGGTGTGTGTGTGAGGTGGAGGTGTGAGTGTGTGAGGTGGAGGTGTGTGTGAGGTGGGGTCTGTGTGAGGTGGGGATGTGTGTGAGGTGGGGATGTGTGTGAGGTGAGGGTGTGTGTGAGTTGGGGGTCTGAGTGAGGTGGAGGTGTGTGTATGAGGTGGGTGTGTGTATGAGGTGAATGTGTGTGTGTGAGGTCTGTGAGATGGGGGTGTGGTGTGAGATGGGGGTGTCTGTGAGGTGGGGGTGTCTGTGAGGTGGGGGTGTCTGTGAGGTGGGGGTGTCTGTGAGGTGGGGGTGTCTGTGAGGTGGGGGTGTCTGTGAGGTGGGGGTGGGTGTGATGGGAGTTTATGAGAGGTGGGGGTGTGTGTGAGGTGGGGGTGTGTGTGAGGTGGGGGTGTGTGTGCGGTGGGGGTGTGTGTGCGGTGGGGGTGTGTGTGCGGTGGGGGTGTGTGTGCGGTGGGGGTGTGTGTGCGGTGGGGGTGTGTGTGCGGTGGGGGTGTGTGTGAGGTGGGGGTGTGTGTGAGGTGGGGGTGTGAGTGAGGTCGGGGTGGGAGTGAGGTCGGGGTGGGAGTGAGGTCGGGGTGGGAGTGAGGTCGGGGTGGGTGGGTGTGAGGTGGGGGGGGTGTGTATGAGGCGGGTGTGGGTGTGTGTGAGGTGGGGGTGCCTGTGTGTGTGAGGTGGGGCTGGGTGTGTGTGTGAGGTGGGGCTGGGTGTGTGTGTGAGGTGGGGGTGTGTGTGAGGTGGGGGTGTGTGTGAGGTGGGGGTGTGTGTGTGTGAGGTGGCTGTTAATGTGAGTTGGGTGTGTGTGTGAGGTAGGTGTGTGTGTGTGTTGTGGCTGTGCCTGTGAGGTGGGGGTGTGTGTGAGGTGGTGGTGTGTGTGAGGTGGGGGTGTGTGTATGAGGTGGGGGAATGAGTGCGGTGTTGGGTGTGTGTGAGGTGGGGCTGGGTGTGTGTGAGGTTGGGGTGTGTCTGAGTTGGGGGTGTGTATGATTTGGGGGTGTGTATGATTTGGGGGTGTGTATGAGGTTGGGTTGTGCGTGAGGTTGGGTTGTGCGTGAGGTGGGGGTGTGCGTGAGGTGGGGGTGTGTGTGAGGTGGGGGTGTGTGTGAGGTGGGGGTGTGCGTGAGGTGGGGGTGTGTGTGAGGTGGGGGTGTGTGTGAGGTGGGGGTGTGTGTGTGTGAGGTCGGAGTGTCTGTGAGATGGAGTGTGTGTGTGAGGTGGGGGTGTGTGTGAGTTGGGGGTCTGTATGAGGTGGAGTTGTGTGTGAGGTGGGGGTGTGTGTGAGGTGGGGGTGTGTGCGAGGTAGGTGTGTGTGTGTGTTGTGGCTGTGCCTGTGAGGTGGGGGTGTGTGTGAGGTGGGGGTGTGTGTATGAGGTGGGGGAATGAGTGAGGTGGGGGTGTGTGTGTGAGGTGGGTATGTGTGTGTGAGGTGGGGCTAGGTGTGTGTGAGGTTGGGGTGTGTCTGAGTTGGGGGTGTGTATGATTTGGGGGTGTGTATGATTTGGGGGTGTGTATGATTTGGGGGTGTGTATGATTTGGAGGTGTGTATGATTTGGGGGTGTGTATGATTTGGGGGTGTGTATGATTTGGGGTTGTGCGTGAGGTTGGGTTGTGCGTGAGGTTGGGTTGTGCGTGAGGTTGGGTTGTGCGTGAGGTGGGGGTGTGCGTGAGGTTGGGGTGTGCGTGAGGTGGGGGTGTGCGTGAGGTGGGGGTGGGTGTGAGGTGGGGGTGGGTGTATGTGAGGTGGGGGTGTGCGAGAGATGGGGGGTGTGCGAGAGATGGGGGTGTGCGTGAGGTGGGGGTGAGTGTGTGAGGTGGGGGGTGTGTGTGAGGTGGGGGTGAGTGTGTGAGATGGGGGTGTGTGTGAGATGGGGGTGTGTGTGAGATGGGGGTGGGTGTGAGATGGGGGTGGGTGTGAGATGGGGGTGGGTGTGAGATGGGGGTGGGTGTGAGATGGGGGTGGGTGTGAGATGGGGGTGGGTGTGAGATGGGGGGTGGGTGTGAGATGGGGGTGGGTGTGAGATGGGGGTGGGTGTGAGATGGGGTGGGTGTGAGATGGGGGTGGGTGTGAGATGGGGGTGGGTGTGAGATGGGGGTGGGTGTGAGATGGGGGTGGGTGTGAGATGGGGGTGGGTGTGAGATGGGAGTGGGTGTGAGGTGGGGGTAGGTGTGAGGTGGGGGTGGGTGTGAGGTGGGGGTGGGTTTGAGGTGGGGGTGAGTGTGTGAGGTGGGGGTGAGTGTGTGAGATGGGGGTGGGTGTGAGATGGGGGTGGGTGTGAGGTGGGGGTGGGTGTGAGGTGGGGGTGGGTGTGAGGTGGGGGTGGGTGTGAGGTGGGGGTGGGTGTGAGGTGGGGGTGGGTGTGAGGTGGGGGTGGGTGTGAGGTGGGGGTGGCCGTCTGTGAGGTGGGGCTGGATGTCTGTGAGGTGGGGGTGGGTGTCTGTGAGGTGGGAGTGGGTGTATGTGAGGTGGGTGTGTGTGAGAGATGGGGGTGTGTGAGAGATGGGGGTGTGTGTGAGGTGGGGGTGTATGTGAGGTGGGGGTGTGTGTGAGGTGGGGGTGTGTGTGTGAGGTGGGGGTGTGTGTGTGAGGTGGGGGTGTGTGTGTTTGAGGTGGGGGTGTGTGTGTGAGAGATGGGGGGTGTGTGTGAGAGATGGGGGGTGTGTGTGAGGTGGGGGTGTGTGTGAGTTGGGGGTCTGAGTGAGGTGGGTGTGTGTGTGAGGTAGAGGTGTGTGAGAGGTGGTGGTGTGTGTGAGGTGGGGGTGTGTGTGAGGTGGGGGTGTGCGTGAGATGGGGTTGTGCGTGATGTTGGGGAGAGTGTGAGGTGTGGGTGTGTGCGATGTGGGAGTGTGTGTGAGTTGGGGGTGTGTGTGAGGTGGACGTGAGTGTGAGAGATGGGGGTGTGTGTGAGATGGGGGTGTGTGTGAGATGGGGTTGTGTGTGAGATGGGGGTGGGCGTGAGCTGGGGCAGGGCGTGAGCTGGGGGTGGGCGTGAGGTGGGGGTGGGTGTCTGTGAGGTGGGGGAGGGTGTCTGTGAGGTGGGGGTGGGTGTATGTGAGGTGGGTGTGTGCGAGAGATGGGGGTGTGTGTGAGATGGGGTTGTGTGTGAGATGGGGGTGGGCGTGAGCTGGGGCAGGGCGTGAGCTGGGGGTGGGCGTGAGGTGGGGGTGGGTGTCTGTGAGGTGGGGGAGGGTGTCTGTGAGGTGGGGGTGGGTGTATGTGAGGTGGGTGTGTGCGAGAGATGGGGGTGTGTGTGAGGTGGGGGTGTGTGTGAGGTGGGGGTGTGTCTGAGGTGGGGGTGTGTGTGAGGTGGGGGTGTGTGTGAGGTGGGGGTGTGTGTGAGGTGGGGGTGTGTGTGAGGTGGGGGTGTGTGTGAGGTGGGGGTGTGTGTGAGGTGGGGGTTTGTGTGAGGTGGGGGTTTGTGTGAGGTGGGGGTGTGTGTGAGGTGGGGGTGTGTGTGAGGTGGGGGGTGTGTGTGAGGTGGGGGGTGAGTGTGTGTGAGGTGCGGGGGTGTGTGTGAGGTGGGGGTGTGTGTGTGTGTGAAGTGGGAGTGTGTGTGTGTGTGTGTAAGGAGGGGGTCCGTGTGAGGTGGAGGTCTGTGTGAGTTGGGGGTCTGAGTGAGGTGGGGGTGTGTCTGAGGTGGGGGTGTGTCTGAGGTGGGGGTGTGTCTGAGGTGGGGGTGTGTCTGAGGTGGGGGTGTGTCTGAGGTGGGGGCGTGTCTGAGGTGGGGGGCGTGTCTGAGGTGGCGGCGTGTCTGAGGTGGGGGCGTGTCTGAGGTGGGGGCGTGTCTGAGGTGGGGGCGTGTCAGAGGTGGGGGCGTGTCAGAGGTGGGGGGCGTGTCTGAGGTGGGGGCGTGTCTGAGGTGGGGGTGTGTCTGAGGTGGGGGTGTGCGTGAGATGGGGTTGTGCGTGATGTGGGGGTGTGTATGAGTTGAGGGTGCGTGTGAGGTGGGGGTGTGTGTGAGGTGGGGGTGTTTGTGTGAGGTGGTGATGTGTGTGTATGAGGTGGGGGTGTGTGTGAGGTGGGAGTGTGTATGAGGTGGTGGTGTGTGCTTGAGGTGGGGGTGTGTGTGAGGTGGCCTTGTGTGTGAGGTGGGTGTGTGTGTGTGAGCTGGGTGTTTTTTGTGAGGTGGGGTGTGTGTGTGAGAGGTGGCTCTTAATGTGAGTTGGGTATGTGTGTGAGGTAGGGCTGTGTGTGTGTGTTGGGGGGGTGCGTTTGAGGTGGGGGTGTGAGTGTGAGGTGGGGGTGAGTGTGAGGTGGGGGTGAGTGGGTGTGAGGTGGGGGTGTGTGTGTGTGAGGTGGGGGTCTGTGTGAGGTGGGGGTCTGTGTGAGGTTGGGTCTGTGTGAGGTTGGGTCTGTGTGAGGTTGGGTCTGTGTGAGGTTGGGTCTGTGTGAGGTTGGGTCTGTGTGAGGTTGGGTCTGTGTGAGGTGGGGATGTGTGTGAGGTGGGGATGTGTGTGAGGTGGGGGTGTGTGTGAGGCGAGGGTGTGTGTGAGTTGGGGGTCTGAGTGAGGTGGGGTTGTCTGTATGCGGTGGAGGTGTGTGTATGATTTGGGTGTGTGTATGAGGTGTGTGTGTGTGTGAGGTGGGTGTGTGTGTGAGGTCGGAGTGTCTGTGAGATGGGGGTGTGTGTGAGATGGGGGTGTGGTGTGAGATGGGGGTGTGGTGTCAGATGGGGGTGTGGTGTCAGATGGGGGTGTGGTGTCAGATGGGGGTGTGGTGTGAGATGGGGGTGTGTGTGAGGTGGTGGTGTCTGTGTGGTGGGGCTGTCTGTGAGGTAGGGGTGTCTGTGAGGTGGGGGTGTCTGTGGGGTGGGGGTGTCTGTGAGCTGGGGGTGTCTGTGAGCTGGGGGTGTCTGTGAGCTGGGGGTGTCTGTGAGCTGGGGGTGTCTGTGAGCTGGGGGTGTGTGTCTGTGAGGTGGGGGTGGGTGTGAGATGGGGGTGTGTGAGATGTGGGGGTGTGTGTGAGGTGGGGGTGAGAGTGAGGTCGGGGTGGGTGTGAGGTTGGGGTGGGTGTGATGAGGTGGGGGGTGTTTGTGTGTGTGAGGTGGGGGGGGGGTGTGTGAGGTGGGGGTGCGTGTGTGTGTGAGGTGGGGGTCTGTGTGAGGTGGGGGTCTGTGTGAGGTGGGGTTGTGTGTGAAGTGGGGGTGTGTGTGTGAGGTGGGGGTGTGTGTGAGAGATGGGGGTGTGTGTGAGGTGGGGGTGTGTGTGAGGAGGGGGTGTGTGTGAGGTGGGGGTGGGTGCGAGGTCAGGGTGGGTGCAAGGTCAGGGTGGGTGTGTGTGAGTTGGGGGGGGTGGGTGTGAGGTGGGGGGGGGCGGTGTGAGGTGGGGGGGGGGTGGGTGTGATATGGGGGTGTGTGTGAGGTGGGGGTGTGTGTGAGGTGGGGGTCTGTGTGAGGTGGGGGTGTGTGTGAGGTGGGGGTGTGTGTGAGGTGGGGGTGTGTGTATGAGATGGGTGTGTGTATGAGGTGTGTGCGTGTATGAGGTGGGTGTGTGTGTGAGGTCGGAGTGTCTGTGAGATGGGGGTGTGTGTGAGATGGGGGTGTCTGTGAGGTGGGGGTGTGTGTGAGATGGGGGTGTCTGTGAGGTGGGGGTGTCTGTGAGGTGGGGGTGTCTGTGAGGAGGGGGTGTGTGTGAGGTGGGGTTGGGTGCGAGGTCAGGGTGGGTGCGAGGTCAGGGTGGGTGCGAGGTCAGGGTGCGTGCGAGGTCAGGGTGGGTGTCTGTGAGGTGGGGGTGTGTGTATGAGGTGGGTGTGTGTGTGAGGTGGGGGTGTGTGTATGAGGTGTGGGTGTGTGTTTGAGGTGCGGGTGTGTGTTTGAGGTGCGGGTGTGTATGAGGGTCAGGTGTCTGTGAGGTGGGGGTGGGTGTGCGTGATGTGGGGGTGGTTGTGCGTGAGGTGGGGGTGGGAGTGTGTGAGGTGGGGGTGGGGGTGTGTGAAGTGTGGTGGGAGTGTGTGAGGTGGGGGTGGGGGTGTGTGAGGAGGGGTTGGGGGTGTGTGAGGAGGGGATGGGGGTGTGTGAGGAGGGGATGGGTGTGGTGTGAGATGGGGGTGGGTGTTTGAGGTGGGGGTGTGCGTGATGTGGGGGTGGGTGCGCGTGATGTGGGGGTGGGTGTGCGTGATGTGGGGGTGGGAGTGTGTGAGGTGGGGGTGGGGGTGTGTGAGGTGGGTGTGGGGGTGTGTGAGGTGGGGGTGGGGTTGTGTGAGGTGGGGGTGGGGTTGTGTAAGATGGGGGTGGGATTGTGTGAGGTGGGGGTGGGTGTGTGTGAGGTGGGGGTGTGTGTGTGTGTGAGGTGGGGGTGTGTGTGTGTGTGAGGTGGGGGTGTGTGTGTGTGTGTGAGGTGGGGGTGTGTGTGTGTGTGTGAGGTGGGGGTGTGTGTGTGTGAGGTGGGGGTGTGTGTGTGTGAGGTGGGGGTGTGTATGTGTGAGGTGGGTGTGTGTGTGTGTGAGATGGTGGGGTGTGTGTGTGTGTGTGAGGTGGGGGTGTGTGTGTGTGTGTGAGGTTGGGGTGTGTGTGAGGTGGGGATGTGTGTGAGGTGGGGGTGTGTGTGAGTTGGGGGTCTGAGTGAGGTGGGGGTGTGTGTATGAGGTGGGTGTGTGTATGAGGTGGGTGTGTGTATGAGGTGGGTGTGTGTGTGAGGTGGGGGTGAGTGTGTGAGGTGGGGGTGAGTGTGTGTGAGTTGGGTGTGTGTGTGTGTGTGAGGTGGGTGTTTTTTGTGAGGTGGGGTGTGTGTGTGTGAGGTGGGGTGTGTGTGTGTGAGGTGGGTGTGTGTGTGTGTGAGGTGGGTGTGTGTGTGCGAGGTGGGTGTGTGTGTGTGAGGTGGGTGTGTGTGTGTGTGAGATGGGGTGTGTGTGTGTGTGAGGTGGGGTGTGTGTGTGTGAGGTGGGGGTGTGTGTATTAGGTGGGGGTATGAGTGAGGTGGGGGTGTGTGTGAGGTGCGTGTGTGTGTGGGAGGTGCGGGTGTGAGAGGTGGCTGTTATTGTGAGGTGGGGTGAGTGTGTGAGGTGGGGTGTGTGTGTGTGAGCTGGGTGTTTTTTGTGAGGTGGGGTGTGTGTGTGTGAGGTGGGGTGTGTGTGTGTGAGGTGGGGTGTGTGTGTGTGAGGTGGGTCTTAATGTGAGTTGGGTGTGTGTGCGAGGTAGGGCTCTGTGTGTGTGTTCGGGGGGGTGCGTGTGAGGTGGGGGTGTGAGTGTGAGGTGGGGGTGAGTGTGAGGTGGGATGGGTGCGAGGTCAGGGTGGGTGCGAGGTCAGGGTGGGTGCGAGGTCAGGGTGGGTGCGAGGTCAGGGTGGGTGCGAGGTGGGGGGGTGGGTGTGAGGTGGGGGCGTGTGTGTGTGTGAGGTGGGGGTGTGTGTGTGTGTGAGGTGGGGGTGTGTGTGAGTTGGTGGTCTGTGTGAGGTGGGGGTGTGTGTGAGGTGGGGGTGTGTGTGAGGGTGTGTGTGAGGTGGCGGTGTGTGTGAGGTGGCGGTGTGTGTGAGGGTGTGTGAGGTGGGGGTGTGTGTGAGGTGGCAGTGTGTGTGAGGCGGGGTGTGTGTGAGGTGGGGTGTGTGTGAGATGGGGGTTTGAGTGAGGTGGGGGTGTGTGTATGCGGTGGAGGTGTGTGTATGAGGTGGGTGTGTGTGTGAGGTGGCTGTTAATGTGAGTTGCGTGTGTGTGTGAGGTAGAGATGTGTGTGTGTGTTGTGGCTGTGCCTGTGAGGTGGTGGTGTGTGTGAGGTGGTGGTGTGTGTGTGTGAGGTGGGGTCTGTGTGTGTGTGAGGTGGGGTGTGTGTGTGTGAGGTGGGGTGTGTGTGTGTGAGGTGGGGTGTGTGTGTGTGAGGTGGGTGTTTTTTGTGAGGTGGGGTGTGTGTGTGTGAGGTGGCTGTTAATGTGAGTCGGGTGTGTGTGTGAGTTGGGGGTGTGTGTGAGGTGGGGGTGTGTGTGAGGTGGGGGTGTGTGTATTAGGTGGGGGTATGAGTGAGGTGGGGGTGTGTGTGAGGTGCGTGTGTGTGTGGGAGGTGCGGGTGTGAGAGGTGGCTGTTATTGTGAGGTGGGGTGAGTGTGTGAGGTGGGGTGTGTGTGTGTGAGCTGGGTGTTTTTTGTGAGATGGGGTGTGTGTGTGTGAGGTGGCTCTTAATGTGAGTTGGGTGTGTGTGTGAGGTAGGGCTCTGTGTGTGTGTTGGGGGGGGTGCGTGTGAGGTGGGGGTGTGAGTGTGAGGTGGGATGGGTGCGAGGTCAGGGTGGGTGCGAGGTCAGGGTGGGTGTGAGGTAGGGGGGTGGGTGTGAGGTGGGGGTGTGTGTGTGTGTGAGGTGGGGGTGTGTGTGTGTGTGAGGTGGGTGTGTGTGTGTGTGTGAGGTGGGTGTGTGTGTGTGTGTGAGGTGGGGGTGTGTGACTGTGTGAGGTGGGGGTGTGTGACTGTGTGAGGTGGGGGTGTGTGTGAGTTGGGGGTGTGTGTGAGGTGGGGGTGTGTGTGAGGTGGGGGTGTGTGTGAGGGTGTGTGTGAGGTGGCGGTGTGTGTGAGGTGGCGGTGTGTGTGAGGGTGTGTGAGGTGGGGGTGTGTGTGAGGTGGGGGTGTGTGTATGAGGTAGGGGTATGAGTGAGGTGGGGGTGTGTGTGAGGTGGGGGTGTGTGTGAGGTGGGGGTGTGTGTGAGGTGGGTATGTGTGTGTGAGGTGGGTATGTGTGTGTGAGGTGGGTATGTGTGTGTGAGGTGGGTATGTGTGTGTGAGGTGGGTGTGTGTGAGAGATGGGTGTGTGTGAGAGGTGGAGGTGTGTGTGAGGTGGGGGTGTGTGTGACGTGGGGGTGTCTGTGACGTGGGGGTGTCTGTGACGTGGGGGTGTCTGTGAGGTGGGGGTGTCTGTGAGGTGGGGGTGTGTGTGAGGTGGGGGTGTGTGAGTGATGGGGGTGTGTGTGAGGTGGGGGTGTGTGTGTGCGGTGGGGCTGTGTGTGAGGTGGGTGTGTGTGTGAGGTGGGGGTGTGTGTATGAGGTGGGGGTGTGTGTGAGGTGCGGGTGTGTGTTTGAGGTGCGGGTGTGTGTTTGAGCTGGGGGTGTGTGTGAGGTGGCGTTGTGTGTGAGGTGGGTGTGGCGTGAGATGGGGGTGGGTGGGTGACGTGCGGGTGTGTGTGAGGTGGGGGTGTACGTGAGGTGGGGGAGGATGTGCGTGATGTGGGGGTGTGTGTGCGTGATGTGGGGGTGGGAGTGTGTGAGGTGGGGGTGGGGGTGTGTGAGGTGTGGGTGGGGGTGTGTGAGGTGGGGGTGGGGGGTGTGTGAGGTGGGGGTGTGTGTGAGGTGGGTATGTGTGTGCGTGAGATGGGGTTGTGCGTGAGATGGGGTTGTGCGTGAGATGGGGTTGTGCGTGAGATGGGGTTGTGCGTGAGATGGGGGTGTGCGTGAGGTGGGGGTGTGCGTGAGGTGGGGGTGGGCGTGAGGTGGGGGTGGGCGTGAGGTGGGGGTGGGCGTGAGGTGGGGGTGGGCGTGAGGTGGGGGTGTGTGTGAGGTGGGGGTGTGTGTGAGGTGGGGGTGTGTGTGAGGTGGGGGTGTGTGTGTGCGGTGGGGCTGTGTGTGAGGTGGGTGTGTGTATGAGGTGCTGGTGTGTGTATGAGGCGGGGGTGTGTGTGAGGTGCGGGTGTGTGTTTGAGGTGCGGGTGTGTGTTTGAGTTGGGGGTGTGTGTGTGAGGTGGCGTTGTGTGAGGTGGGTGTGGTGTGAGATGTGGGTGGGTGTTTGAGGTGCGGGTGTGTGTGAGGTGGGTGTGTGCGTGAGGTGGGGGTGGGTGTGCGTGATGTGGGGGTGGGAGTGTGTGAGGTGGGGGTGGGGGTGTGTGAGGTGTGGTGGGGGTGTGTGAGGTGGGGGTGGAGGTGTGTGAGGTGGGGGTGGGGTTGTGTGAGGTGGGGATGGGATTGTGTGAGGTGGGGGTGGGTGTGTGTGAGGTGGGGGTGAGTGTGTGTGTGAGGTGGGGGTGTGTGTGTGTGTGTGAGGTGGGGGTGTTTGTGTGTGTGTGAGGTGGGGATGTGTGTGAGGTGGGGGTGTGTGTGAGTTGGGGGTGTGTGTGAGTTGGGGGTGTGAGTGAGGTGGGGGTCTGAGTGAGGTGCGGTGTGTGTGTGTGAGTTGGGTGTGTGTGTGAGGTGTGTGTGTGTGTGTGTGAGGTGGGTGTTTTTTGTGAGGTGGGGTGTGTGTGTGTGAGGTGGGGTGTGTGTGTGTGAGGTGGGTGTGTGTGTGTATGTGAGGTGGGTGTTTTTTGTGAGGTGGGGTGTGTGTGTGTGAGGTGGCTGTTAATGTGAGTTGGGTGTGTGTGTGAGGTGGGGGTGTGTGTGAGGTGGGGGTGTGTGTATTAGGTGGGGGTATGAGTGAGGTGGGTGTGTGTATGAGGTGGGTGTGTGTGTGGGAGGTGCGGGTGTGAGAGGTGGCTGTTATTGTGAGGTGGGGATGAGTGTGTGAGGTGGGGTGTGTGTGTGTGTGAGCTGGGTGTTTTTTGTTAGGTGGGGTGTGTGTGTGTGAGGTGGCTCTTAATGTGAGTTGGGTGTGTGTGTGAGGTAGAGCTGTGTGTGTGTGTTGGGGGGGGGTGCGTGTGAGGTGGGGGTGAGTGTGAGGTGGTGGTGTGTGTGAGGTGGGGGTGTGTGTGTGAAGTGGAGGTGTGTGTGTGTGTGAGGTGGAGGTGTGTGTGAGGTGGGGTCTGTGTGAGGTGGGGTCTGTGTGTGAGGTGGGGATGTGTGTGAGGCGAGGGTGTGTGTGAGTTGGGGGTCTGAGTGAGGTGGAGGTGTGTGTATGAGGTGAATGTGTGTGTGTGAGGTCGGAGTGTCTGTGAGATGGGGGTGTGGTGTGAGATGTGGGTGTGGTGTGAGATGGGAGTTTATGAGAGGTGGGGGTGTCTGTGAGGTGGGGGTGTCTGTGAGGTGTGGTGTCTGTGAGGTGGGGGTGGGTGTCTGTGAGGTGGGGCTGGGTGTCTGTGAGGTGGGGGTGGGTGTGAGATGGGAGTTTGTGTGAGGTGGGGGTGTGTGTGAGGTGGGGGTGTGTGTGAGGTGGGGGTGTGTGTGAGGTGGGGGTGTGTGTGAGGTGGGGGTGTGTGTGAGGTCGGGGTGTGTGTGAGGTCGGGGTGTGTGTGAGGTCGGGGTGTGTGTGAGGTCGGGGTGTGTGTGAGGTCGGGGTGTGTGTGAGGTCGGGGGTGTGTGTGAGGTCGGGGTGTGTGTGAGGTCGGGGTGGGAGTGAGGTCGGGGTGGGAGTGAGGTCGGGGTGGGAGTGAGGTCGGGGTGGGTGTGAGGTCGGGGTGGGAGTGAGGTCGGGGTGGGGTGGGTGTGAGGTGGGGAGGGTGTGTGTGAGGTGGGGAGGGTGTGTGTGAGGCGGGGGTGGGTGTGTGTGAGGTCGGGGTGGCTGTGTGTGTGAGGTGGGGCTGGATGTGTGTGTGAGGTGGGGGTGTGTGTGAGTTGGGGGTCTATATGAGGTGGAGTTGTGTGTGAGGTGGGGGTGTGTGTGTGAGGTGGGTATGTGTGTGTGAGGTGGGGCTGGGTGTGTGTGAGGTTGGGGTGTGTCTGAGTTGGGGGTGTGTATGATTTGGGGGTGTGTATGATTTGGGGGTGTGTATGATTTGGGGGTGTGAATGATTTGGGGGGTGTGAATGATTTGGGGGTGTGAATGATTTGGGGGTGTGTATGATTTGGGGGTGTGTATGATTTGGGGGTGTGTATGAGGTTGGGTTGTGCGTGAGGTTGGGTTGTGCGTGAGGTGGGGGTGTGTGTGAGGTGGGTGGGGGTGTGTGAGAGGTGGGGGTGTGTGTGAGGTGGGGGTGTGTGTGAGGTGGGGGTTAGTGTGAGGTGGGGGTGTGTGTGAGGTGGGGGTGTGTGTGAGGTGGGGGTGTGTGTGTGAGGCGGTGTTGTGTGTGTGTGAGGTGGGGATGTGTGTGTGTGTGAAGTGGGGGTGTGTGTGTAAGGAGGGCGTCTGTGTGAGGTGGAGGTGTGTGTGAGTTGGGGTCTGAGTGAGGTGGGTGTGTGTGTGAGGTGTGTGTGTGGGAGGTCGGAGTGTCTGTGAGGTGGGGGTGTGTGTGAGGTGGGGGTGTGTGTGAGGTGGGGGTGTGTGTGAGGTGGGGGTGTGTGTGAGGTGGGGGTGTGTGTGAGGTGGGGGTGTGTGTGAGGTGGGGGTGTGTGTGAGGTGGGGGTGTGTGTGAGGTGGGGGGTGTGTGTGAGGTGGGGTTGTGCATGAGGTGGGGGTGTGCATGAGGTGGGGGTGTGTGTGAGGTGGGGGTGTGTGTGAGGTGGGGGTGTGTGTGAGGTGGGGGTGTGTGTGTGCGGTGGGGCTGTGTGTGAGGTGGGTGTGTGTATGAGGTGCTGGTGTGTGTATGAGGTGCTGGTGTGTGTGTGAGGTGGGGGTGTGTGTGTGAGGCGGTGTTGTGTGTGTGTGAGGTGGGGATGTGTGTGTGTGTGAAGTGGGGGTGTGTGTGTAAGGAGGGCGTCTGTGTGAGGTGGAGGTGTGTGTGAGTTGGGGTCTGAGTGAGGTGGGTGTGTGTGTGAGGTGTGTGTGTGGGAGGTCGGAGTGTCTGTGAGGTGGGGGTGTGTGTGAGGTGGGGGTGTGTGTGAGGTGGGGGTGTGTGTGAGGTGGGGGTGTGTGTGAGGTGGGGGTGTGTGTGAGGTGGGGGTGTGTGTGAGGTGGGGGTGTGCGTGAGGTGGGGTTGTGCGTGAGGTGGGGGTGTGCGTGAGGTGGGGGTGTGTGTGAGGTGGGGATGTGTGTGAGGTGGGGGTGTGTGTGTGCGGTGGGGCTGTGTGTGAGGTGGGTGTGTGTATGAGGTGCTGGTGTGTGTATGAGGTGCTGGTGTGTGTATGAGGTGGGGGTGTGTGTGAGGTGCGGGTGTGTGTTTGAGGTGCGGGTGTGTGTTTGAGGTGGGGGTGTGTGTGTGAGGTGGCGTTGTGTGAGGTGGGTGTGGTGTGAGATGTGGGTGGGTGTTTGAGGTGCGGGTGTGTGTGAGGTGGGGGTGTGCGTGAGGTGGGGGTGGGTGTGCGTGATGTGGGGGTGGGAGTGTGTGAGGTGGGGGTGGGGGTGTGTGAGGTGTGGTGGGGGTGTGTGAGGTGGGGGTGGAGGTGTGTGAGGTGGGGGTGGGGTTGTGTGAGGTGGGGGTGGGGTTGTGTGAGGTGGGGATGGGATTGTGTGAGGTGGCGGTGGGTATGTGTGAGGTGGGGGTGGGTGTGTGTGAGGTGGGGGTGTGTGTGTGTGTGAGGTGGGGGGTGTGTGTGTGTGAGGTGGGGGTGTGTGTGTGTGTGTGAGGTGGGGGTGTTTGTGTGTGTGTGAGGTGGAGGTGTGTGTGAGTTGGGGTCTGAGTGAGGTGGGTGTGTGTGTGAGGTGTGTGTGTGGGAGGTCGGAGTGTCTGTGAGGTGGGGGTGTGTGTGAGGTGGGGGTGTGTGTGAGGTGGGGGTGTGTGTGAGGTGGGGGTGTGTGTGAGGTGGGGGTGTGTGTGAGGTGGGGGTGTGTGTGAGGTGGGGGTGTGTGTGAGGTGGGGTGTGTGTGAGGTGGGGTTGTGTGTGAGATGGGGTTGTGCATGAGGTGGGGGTGTGTGTGAGGTGGGGGTGTGTGTGAGGTGGGGATGTGTGTGAGGTGGGGGTGTGTGTGAGGTGGGGGTGTGTGTGTGCGGTGGGGCTGTGTGTGAGGTGGGTGTGTGTATGAGGTGCTGGTGTGTGTATGAGGTGGGGGTGTGTGTGAGGTGCGGGTGTGTGTTTGAGGTGCGGGTGTGTGTTTGAGGTGGGGGTGTGTGTGTGAGGTGGCGTTGTGTGAGGTGGGTGTGGTGTGAGATGTGGGTGGGTGTTTGAAGTGCGGGTGTGTGTGAGATGGGGGTGTGCGTGAGGTGGGGGTGGGTGTGCGTGAAGTGGGGGTGGGAGTGTGTGAGGTGGGGGTGGGGGTGTGTGAGGTGTGGTGGGGGTGTGTGAGGTTAGGGTGGAGGTGTGTGAGGTGGGGGTGGGGTTGTGTGAGGTGGGGGTGGGGTTGTGTGAGGTGGCGGTGGGTATGTGTGAGGTGGGGGTGGGTGTGTGTGAGGTGGGTGTGTGTGTGTGAGGTGGGGGTGTGTGTGTGTGAGGTGGGGGTGTGTGTGTGTGTGTGAGGTGGGGGTGTTTGTGTGTGTGTGAGGTGGGGGTGTGTGTGAGTTGGGGGTCTGAGTGAGGTGGGGGTGTGTGTATGAGGTGGGTGTGTGTATGAGGTGGGTGTGTGTGTGAGGTGGGGGTGAGTGTGTGAGGTGGGGTGTGTGTGTGTGAGTTGGGTGTGTGTGTGTGTGTGAGGTGTGTGTGTGTGTGTGTGTGTGAGGTGGGTGTTTTTTGTGAGGTGGGGTGTGTGTGTGTGAGGTGGGGTGTGTGTGTGTGAGGTGGGTGTGTGTGTGTTTTTGAGGTGGGTGTTTTTTGTGAGGTGGGGTGTGTGTGTGTGAGGTGGCTGTTAATGTGAGTTGGGTGTGTGTGTGAGGTGGGGGTGTGTGTGAGGTGGGGGTGTGTGTATTAGGTGGGGGTATGAGTGAGGTGGGGGTGTGTGTATGAGGTGGGTGTGTGTGTGGGAGGTGCGGGTGTGAGAGGTGGCTGTTATTGTGAGGTGGGGATGAGTGTGTGAGATGGGGTGTGTGTGTGTGTGAGCTGGGAGTTTTTTGTGAGGTGGGGTGTGTGTGTGTGAGGTGGCCCTTAATGTGAGTTGGGTGTGTGTGTGAGGTAGGGCTGTGTGTGTGTGTTGGTGGGGGTGCGTGTGAGGTGGGGGTGAGTGTGAGGTGGTGGTGTGTGTGAGGTGGGGGTGTGTGTGTGAGGTGGAGGTGTGTGTGAGGTGGGGGTGTGTGTGTGAGGTGGAGGTGTGTGAGTGTGAGGTGGAGGTGTGTGTGAGGTGGGGTCTGTGTGAGGTGGGGATGTGTGTGAGATGGGGATGTGTGTGAGGCGAGGGTGTGTGTGAGTTGGGGGTCTGAGTGAGGTGGAGGTGTGTGTATGAGGTGAATGTGTGTGTGTGAGGTCGGAGTGTCTGTGAGATGGGGGTGTGGTGTGAGATGTGGGTGTGGTGTGAGGTGGGGGTGTGTGTGAGGTGGGGGTGTCTGTGAGGTGGGGGTGTGTGTGAGGTGGGGGTGTGTGTGAGGTGGGGGTGTGTGTGAGGTGGGGGTGGGAGTGAGGTGGGGGTGGGAGTGAGGTGGGGGTGGGAGTGAGGTGGGGGTGGGAGTGAGGTGGGGGTGGGAGTGAGGTGGGGGTGGGAGTGAGGTCGGGGTGGGAGTGAGGTCGGGGTGGGAGTGAGGTCGGGGTGGGAGTGAGGTCGGGGTGGGTGGGTGTGAGGTGGGGAGGGTGTGTGTGAGGCGGGGGGTGGGTGTGTGTGAGGTGGGGGTGGCTGTGTGTGTGAGGTGGGGCTGGATGTGTGTGTGAGGTGGGGGTGTGTGTGAGTTGGGGGTCTATATGAGGTGGAGTTGTGTGTGAGGTGGGGGTGTGTGTGTGAGGTGGGTATGTGTGTGTGAGGTGGGGCTGGGTGTGTGAGGTGGGGCTGGGTGTGTGTGATGTTGGGGTGTGTCTGAGTTGGGGGTGTGTATGATTTGGGGGTGTGTATGATTTGGGGGTGTGTATGATTTGGGGGTGTGTATGATTTGTGGGTGTGTATGATTTGGGGGTGTGTATGATTTGGGGGTGTGTATGATTTGGGGGTGTGTATGATTTGGGGGTGTGTATGATTTGGGGGTGTGCGTGAGGTTGGGTTGTGCGTGAGGTTGGGTTGTGCGTGAGGTTGGGTTGTGCGTGATGTGGGGGGTGTGTGTGAGGTGGGTATGTGTGTGTGAGAGATGGGGGTGTGTGAGAGGTGGGGGTGTGTGTGAGGTGGGGGTGTGTGTGAGGTGGGGGTGTGTGTGTGTAAGGAGGGCATCTGTGTGAGGTGGAGGTGTGTGTGAGTTGGGGTCTGAGTGAGGTGGGTGTGTGTGTGAGGTGTGTGTGTGTGAGGTCGGAGTGTCCGTGAGGTGGGGGGTGTGTGTGAGGTGGGGGTGTGTGTGAGGTGGGGGTGTGTGTGAGGTGGGGGTGTGTGTGAGGTGGGGGTGTGTGTGAGGTGGGGGTGTGTGTGAGGTGGGGGTGTGCGTGAGGTGGGGGTGTGCGTGAGGTGGGGGTGTGTGTGAGGTGGGGTTGTGTGTGAGGTGGGGGTGTGTGTGAGGTGGGGGTGTGTGTGTGCGGTGGGGCTGTGTGTGAGGTGGGTGTGTGTATGAGGTGCTGGTGTGTGTATGAGGTGCTGGTGTGTGTATGAGGTTGGGGTGTGTGTGTAAGGTGGCGTTGTGTGAGGTGGGTGTGGTGTGAGATGTGGGTGGGTGTTTGAGGTGCGGTGTGTGTGTGAGGTGGGGGTGTGCGTGAGGTGGGGGTGGGTGTGCGTGATGTGGGGGTGGGGGTGTGTGAGGTGGGGGGTGGGGTGTGTGAGGTGTGGTGGAGGTGTGTGAGGTGGGGGTGGAGGTGTGTGAGGTGGGGGGTGGAGGTGTGTGAGGTGGGGGTGGGGGGTGTGTGAGGTGGGGGTGGGGTTGTGTGAGGTGGGGATGGGATTGTGTGGTAGGTGGGCGGGGGGGTATGTGTGAGGTGGGGGTGGGTTGTGTGTGAGGTGGGGGTGTGTGTGTGTGTGAGGTGGGTTGTGTGTGTGTGTGAGGTGGGGGTGTGTGTGTGTGTGTGAGGTGGGGGGTGTTTGTGTGTGTGTGAGGTGGGGGGTTGTGTGTGAGGTGGGGATGTGTGTGAGGTGGGGGTGTGTGTGAGTTGGGGGTCTGAGTGAGGTGGGGGTGTGTGTATGAGGTGGGTGTGTGTATGAGGTGGGTGTGTGTATGAGGTGGGGTGTGTGTGTGAGGTGGGGGTGAGTGTGTGAGGTGGGGGTGAGTGTGTGAGGTGGGGTGTGTGTGTGTGAGTTGGGTGTGTGTGTGTGTGTGAGGTGTGTGTGTGTGTGTGTGTGTGAGGTGGGTGTTTTTGTGAGGTGGGGTGTGTGTGTGAGGTGGGGTGTGTGTGTGTGAGGTGGGAGTGTGTGTGTGTGTGAGGTGGGTGTTTTTTGTGAGGTGGGGTGTGTGTGTGTGAGGTGGCTGTTAATGTGAGTTGGGTGTGTGTGTGAGGTGGGGGTGTGTGTGAGGTGGGGGTGTGTGTATGAGGTGGGGGTATGAGTGAGGTGGGGGGTGTGTGTGAGGTGGGTGTGTGTGTGGGAGCTGCGGGTGTGAGAGGTGGCTGTTATTGTGAGGGTGGGGATGAGTGTGTGAGGTTGGGTGTGTGTGTGTGTGAGCTGGGTGTTTTTTGTGAGGTGGGGGTGTGTGTGTGTGAGGTGGCTCTTAATGTGAGTTGTGTGTGTGTGTGAGGTAGGGCTGTGTGCGTGTGTTGGGGGGGGTGCGTGTGAGGTGGGGGTGTGAGTGTGAGGTGGGGCTGAGTGTGAGGTGGTGGTGTGTGTGAGGTGGGGGTGTGTGTGTGAGGTGGGAGGTGTGTGGGTGTGAGGTGGAGGTGTGTGTGAGGTGGGGTCTGTGTGAGGTGGGGATGTGTGTGAGGTGGGGATGTGTGTGAGGCGAGGGTGTGTGTGAGTTGGGGTCTGAGTGAGGTGGAGGTGTGTGTATGAGGTGAATGTGTGTGTGTGAGGTCGGAGTGTCTGTGAGATGGGGGGTGTGAGTGTGAGATGGGGCTGTGGTGTGAGATGGGAGTTTATGAGAGGTGGGGGTGTCAGTGAGGTGGGGGTGTCAGTGAGGTGGGGGTGTCAGTGAGGTGGGGGGTGTCAGTGAGGTGGGGGTGTCTGTGAGGTGGGGGTGTCTGTGAGGTGGGGTGTGTGTGTGTATGAGGTCGGAGTGTGTCTGTGAGATGGGGTTGTGTGTGAGGTGGGGGTGAGTGTGTGAGGTGGGGGTGGGTGTGTGAGATGGGGGTGGGTGTGTGAGATGGGGGTGGGTGTGTGAGATGGGGGTGGGTGTGTGAGATGGGGGTGGGTGTGTTGAGATGGGGGTGGGTGTGTGAGGTGGGGGGTGGGTGTGAGGTGGGGGTGGGTGTGAGGTGGGGGGTGGGGTGTGAGGTGGGGGGTGGGTGTGAGGTGGGGGTGGGTGTGAGGTGGGGGGTGTCTGTGAGGTGGGGGGTGTCTGTGAGGTGGGGGGTGTCTGTGAGGTGGGGTGTGTCTGTGAGGTGGGGTGTCTGTGAGGTGGGGCTGGGTGTCTGTGAGGTGGGGGTGGGTGTGAGATGGGAGTTTATGAGAGGTGGGGGGTGTGTGTGAGGTGGGGGTGTGTGTGAGGTGGGGGTGTGTGTGAGGTGGGGGTGTGTGTGAGGTGGGTTTGGGAGTGAGGTCGGGGTGGGAGTGAGGTCGGGGTGGGAGTGAGGTCGGGGTGGGTGGGTGTGAGTGGGGAGGGTGTGTGTGAGGCGGGGGTGGGTGTGTGTGTGAGGTGGGAGGCTGTGTTGTGAGGTGGGGCTGGGCGTGTGTGTGAGGTGGGGGTGTGTGTGAGTTGGGGGTCTATATGAGGTGGAGTTGTGTGTGAGGTGGGGGTGAGTGTGTGAGGTGGGTATGTGTGTGTGAGGTGGGGCTGGGTGTG
Organism: Isurus oxyrinchus; assembly: GCA_026770705.1. Classification (NCBI taxonomy): domain Eukaryota; kingdom Metazoa; phylum Chordata; class Chondrichthyes; order Lamniformes; family Lamnidae; genus Isurus; species Isurus oxyrinchus. The sequence continues at coordinate 29,422 of JANJGN010002647.1, forward strand.
TGTGAGGGTTGGGGTGTGTCTGAGTTGGGGGTGTGTATGATTTGGGGGTGTGTGTATGATTTGGGGGTTTTTATGATTTGGGGGTGTGTATGAGGTTGGGTTGTGCGTGAGGTTGGGTTTGTGCGTGAGGTGGGGGTGTGTGTGAGGTGGGGGTGTGTGTGAGGTGGGGGTGTGTGTGTGAGGTGGTGTGATGTGGTGAGGTGGGGTTGTGTGTGTGTGAGGTCGGAGTGTCTGTGAGATGGGGTGTGTGTGTGAGGTGGGGATGTGTGTGAGTTGGGGGTCTGTATGAGGTGGAGTTGTGTGTGAGGTGGGGGTGTGTGTGAGGTGGGGGGTGTGTGTGTGTGAGGTGGCTGTTAATGTGAGTTGGGTGTGTGTATGAGGTAGGTGTGTGTGTGTGTTGTGGCTGTGCCTGTGAGGTGCGGGTGTGTGTGAGGTGGGGGTGTGTGTATGAGGTGGGGGTGTGTGTATGAGGTGGGGGAATGAGTGAGGTGGGGGTATGTGTGAGGTGGGGCTGGGTGTGTGTGAGGTTGGGGTGTGTCTGACTTGGCGGTGTGTATGATTTGGGGGTGTGTATGATTTGGGGGTGTGTATGATTTGGGGGTGTGTATGATTTGGGGGTGTGTATGATTTGGGGGTGTGTATGATTTGGGGGTGTGCATGAGGTTGGGTTGTGCGTGAGGTTGGGTTGTGTGTGAGGTGGGGGTGTGTGTGAGGTGGGGGTGTGTGTGTATGTGGTCGGAGTGTCTGTGAGATGGGGTTGTGTGTGAGGTGGGGGTGAGTGTGTGAGGTGGGGTGTGTGTGTGTGAGGTGGGGGTGGGTGTGTGAGATGGGGGTGGGTGTGTGAGATGGGGGTGGGTGTGTGTGAGATGGGGGTGGGTGTGTGTGAGATGGGGGTGGGTGTGAGATGGGGGTGGGAGTGAGATGGGGGTGGGAGTGAGATGGGGGTGGGAGTGAGATGGGGGTGGGGGGTGGGTGTGAGGTGGGGGTGGGTGTGAGGTGGGGGTGGGTGTGAGGTGGGGGTGGGTGTGAGGTGGGGGTGGGTGGGTGTGAGGTGGGGGTGGGTGTCTGTGAGGTGGGGGTAGGTGTCTGTGAGGTGGGGGTGGGTGTCTGTGAGGTGGGGGTGGGTGTCTGTGAGGTGGGAGTGTGTGAGAGATGGGGGTGTGTGTGAGGTGGGTTTGTGTGTGAGGTGGGGGTGTGCGTGTGTGAGGTGGGGGTGTGTGTGTGTAAGGAGGGGGTCTGTGTGAGGTGGAGGTCTGTGTGAGTTGGGGGTCTGAGTGAGGTGGGTGTGTGTGTGAGGTGGAGGTGTGTGTGAGATGGGGGTGTGCGTGAGGTGGGGGTGTGCGTGAGGTGGGGGGTGTGCGTGAGGTGGGGGTGTGCGTGAGGTCGGGGTGGGAGTGAGGTCGGGGTGTGTGTGAGGTCGGGGTGGGAGTGAGGTCGGGGTGGGAGTGAGGTCGGGGTGGGAGTGAGGTCGGGGTGGGAGTGAGGTCGGGGGTGGGAGTGAGGTCGGGGTGGGAGTGAGGTCGGGGTGGGAGTGAGGTCGGGGTGAGTGGGTGTGAGGTGGGGATGGTGTGTGTGAGGTGGGGGTGGGTGTGTGTGAGGTGGGGGTGGGTGTGTGTGAGGTGGGGGTGGCTGTGTGTGTGAGGTGGGGCTGGATGTGTGTGTGAGGTGGGGGTGTGTGAGAGTTGGGGGTCTATATGAGGTGGAGTTGTGTGTGAGGTGGGGGTGTGTGTGTGAGGTGGGGCTGGGTGTGTGTGAGGTTGGGGTGTGTATGATTTGGGGGTGTGTATGATTTGGGGGTGTGTATGATTTGGGGGTGTGTATGATTTGGGGGTGTGTATGATTTGGGGGTGTGTATGAGGTTGGGTTGTGCGTGAGGTGGGGGTGTGTGTGTGAGAGATGGGGGTGTGTGAGAGGTGGGGGTGTGTGTGAGGTGGGGGTGTGTGTGAGGTGGGGGTGTGTGTGAGGTGGGGGTGTGTGTGAGGTGGGGGTGTGTGTGTGAGGCGGGGTTGTGTGTGTGTGTGAAGTGGGGGTGTGTGTGTGTGTGAAGTGGGGGTGTGTGTGTGTAAGGAGGGTGTCTGTGTGAGGTGGAGGTGTGTGTGAGTTGGGGTCTGAGTGAGGTGGGTGTGTGTGTGAGGTGTGTGTGTGTGAGGTCGGAGTGTCTGTGAGGTGGGGGTGTGTGTGTGAGGTGGGGGTGTGTGTGAGGTGGGGGTGTGTGTGAGGTGGGGTTGTGCATGAGGTGGGGGGTGTGCGTGAGGTGGGGGTGTGTGTGAGGTGGGGTTGTGTGTGAGGTGGGGGTGTGTGTGAGGTGGGGGTGTGTGTGTGCGGTGGGGCTGTGTGTGAGGTGGGTGTGTGTATGAGGTGCTGGTGTGTGTATGAGGTGCTGGTGTGTGTATGAGGTTGGGGTGTGTGTGTGAGGTGGCGTTGTGTGAGTTGGGTGTGGTGTGAGATGTGGATGGGTGTTTGAGGTGCGGGTGTGTGTGAGGCGGGGGTGTGCGTGAGGTGGGGGTGGGTGTGCATGATGTGGGGGTGGGGGTGCGTGATGTGGTGGTGGGGGTGTGTGAGATGTGGTGGAGGTGTGTGAGGTGGGGGTGGAGGTGTGTGAGGTGGGGGTGGAGGTGTGTGAGGTGGGGTGTGTGTGTGTGAGGTGGGGGTGGGTGTGTGAGATGGGGGTGGGTGTGTGAGATGGGGGTGTGGGTGTGAGATGGGGGTGGGTGTGAGGTGGGGGTGGGTGTGAGGTGGGGGTGGTGTGAGGTGGGGATGGGTGTGAGGTGGGGGTGGGTGTGAGGTGGGGGTGGGTGTGAGGTGGGGGTGGGTTTGAGGTGGGGGTGGGTTTGAGGTGGGGGTGGGTGTGAGGTGGAGGTGGGTGTCTGTGAGGTGGGGGTGGGTGTCTGTGAGGTGGGGGTGGGTGTCTGTGAGGTGGGGGTGTGTGAGAGATGGGGGTGTGTGTGAGGTGGGGGTGTGTGTGAGGTGGGGGTGTGTGTGTGTGAGGTGGGGTTGTGTGTGTGTAAGGAGGGGGTCTGTGAGAGGTGGAGGTCTGTGTGAGTTGGGGGTCTGAGTGAGGTGGGTGTGTGTGTGAGGTGGAGGTGTGCGTGAGATGGGGGTGTGCGTGAGGTGGGGGTGTGCGTGAGGTGGGGGTGTGCGTGAGGTGGGGGTGTGCGTGAGGTGGGGGTGTGCGTGAGGTGGGGGTGTGCGTGAGGTGGGGGTGTGCGTGAGGTGGGGGTGTGCGTGAGGTGGGGTTGTGCGTGAGGTGGGGGTGTGCGTGAGGTGGGGGTGTGTGTGAGGTGGGGGTGTGTGTGAGGTGGGGGTGTGTGTGAGGTGGGGGTGTGTGTGAGGTCGGGGTGGGAGTGAGGTCGGGGTGGGTGGGTGTGAGGTGGGGAGGGTGTGTGTGAGGCGGGGAGGGTGTGTGTGAGGCGGGGGTGGGTGTGTGTGAGGTGGGGGTGGCTGTGTGTGTGAGGTGGGGCTGGATGTGTGTGTGAGGTGGGGGTGTGTGTGAGTTGGGGGTCTATATGAGGTGGAGTTGTGTGTGAGGTGGGGGGTGTGTGTGTGAGGTGGGTATGTGTGTGTGAAGTGGAGCTGGGTGTGTGTGAGGTTGGGGTGTGTATGATTTGGGGGTGTGTATGATTTGGGGGTGTGTATGATTTGGGGGTGTGTATGAGGTTGGGTTGTGCGTGAGGTTGGGTTGTGTGTGAGGTGGGTATGTGTGTGTGAGAGATGGGGGTGTGTGAGAGGTGGGGGTGTGTGTGAGGTGGGGGTGTGTGTGAGGTGGGGGTGTGTGTGAGGTGGGGGTGTGTGTGAGGTGGGGGTGTGTGTGAGGTGGGGGGTGTGTGTGAGGTGGGGGTGTGTGTGAGGTGGGGGTGTGTGTGAGTTGGGGTCTGAGTGAGGTGGGTGTGTGTGTGAGGTGTGTGTGTGGGAGGTGGGGGTGTGTGTGTATGTGGTCGGAGTGTCTGTGAGATGGGGTTGTGTGTGAGGTGGGGGTGAGTGTGTGAGGTGGGGTGTGTGTGTGTGAGGTGGGGGTGGGTGTGTGAGATGGGGGTGGGTGTGTGTGAGATGGGGGTGGGTGTGTGTGAGATGGGGGTGGGTGTGTGTGAGATGGGGGTGGGTGTGAGATGGGGGTGGGTGTGAGATGGGGGTGGGAGAGAGGTGGGGGGTGGGAGTGAGGTGGGGGTGGGAGTGAGGTGGGGGTGGGTGTGAGGTGGGGGTGGGTGTGAGGTGGGGGTGGGTGTGAGGTGGGGGTGGGTGTCTGTGAGGTGGGGGTAGGTGTCTGTGAGGTGGGGGTGGGTGTCTGTGAGGTGGGGGTGGGTGTCTGTGAGGTGGGAGTGTGTGAGAGATGGGGGTGTGTGTGAGGTGGGTTTGTGTGTGAGGTGGGGGGTGTGTGTGTGTGAGGTGGGGGTGTGTGTGTGTAAGGAGGGGGTCTGTGTGAGGTGGAGGTCTGTGTGAGTTGGGGGTCTGAGTGAGGTGGGTGTGTGTGTGAGGTGGAGGTGTGTGTGAGATGGGGGTGTGTGTGAGATGGGGGTGTGCGTGAGGTGGGGGTGTGCGTGAGGTGGGGGTGTGCGTGAGGTGGGGGTGTGCGTGAGGTGGGGGTGTGTGTGAGGTGGGGGTGGGAGTGAGGTCGGGGTGTGTGTGAGGTCGGGGTGGGAATGAGGTCGGGGTGGGAGTGAGGTCGGGGTGGGAGTGAGGTCGGGGTGGGAGTGAGGTCGGGGTGGGAGTGAGGTCGGGGTGAGTGGGTGTGAGGTGGGGAAGGTGTGTGTGAGGCGGGTGTGGGTGTGTGTGAGGTGGGGCTGGATGTGTGTGTGAGGTGGGGCTGGATGTGTGTGTGAGGTGGGGGGTGTGTGAGAGTTGGGGGTCTATATGAGGTGGAGTTGTGTGTGAGGTGGGGGTGTGTGTGTGAGGTGGGGCTGGGTGTGTGTGAGGTTGGGGTGTGTATGATTTGGGGGGTGTGTATAATTTGGGGGTGTGTATGATTTGGGGGTGTGTATGATTTGGGGGTGTGTATGATTTGGGGGTGTGTATGAGGTTGGGTTGTGCGTGAGGTGGGGGTGTTCGTCAGGTGGGTATGTGTGTGAGGTGGGTATGTGTGTGTGAGAGATGGGGGTGTGTGAGAGGTGGGGGTGTGTGTGAGGTGGGGGTGTGTGTGAGGTGGGGGTGTGTGTGAGGCGGGGGTGTGCGTGATGTGGGGGTGGGGGGTGCGTGATGTGGTGGTGGGGGTGTGTGAGATGTGGTGGAGGTGTGTGAGGTGGGGGTGGAGATGTGTGAGGTGGGGGTGGAGGTGTGTGAGGTGGGGTGTGTGTGTGTGAGGTGGGGGTGGGTGTGTGAGATGGGGGTGGGTGTGTGAGATGGGGGTGTGGGTGTGAGGTGGGGGTGGGTGTGAGGTGGGGGTGGGTGTGAGGTGGGGGTGGGTGTGAGGTGGGGGTGGGTGTGAGGTGGGGGTGGGTGTCTGTGAGGTGGGGGTGGGTGTCTGTGAGGTGGGGATGGGTGTCTGTGAGGTGGGGATGGGTGTCTGTGAGGTGGGGATGGGTGTCTGTGAGGTGGGGGGTGGGTGTCTGTGAGGTGGGGGTGTGTGAGAGGTGGGGGTGTGTGTGAGGTGGGGGTGTGTGTGAGGTGGGGGTGTGTGTGTGTGAGGTGGGGTTGTGTGTGTGTAAGGAGGGGGTCTGTGTGAGGTGGAGGTCTGTGTGAGTTGGGGGTCTGAGTGAGGTGGGTGTGTGTGTGCGTGAGATGGGGGTGTGCGTGAGGTGGGGGTGTGCGTGAGGTGGGGGTGTGCGTGAGGTGGGGGTGTGCGTGAGGTGGGGGTGTGCGTGAGGTGGGGGTGTGCGTGAGGTGGGGGTGTGCGTGAGGTGGGGGTGTGCGTGAGGTGGGGGTGTGCGTGAGGTGGGGGTGTGCGTGAGGTGGGGGTGTGCGTGAGGTGGGGGTGTGCGTGAGGTGGGGTTGTGCGTGAGGTGGGGGTGTGCGTGAGCTGGGGTTGTGCGTGAGGTGGGGGTGTGTGTGAGGTGGGGGTGTGTGTGAGGTGGGGGTGTGTGTGAGGTCGGGGTATGTGTGAGGTCGGGGTGGGAGTGAGGTCGGGGTGGGAGTGAGGTCGGGGTGGGTGGGTGTGAGGTGGGGAGGGTGTGTGTGAGGCGGGGGTGGGTGTGTGTGAGGTGGGGGTGGCTGTGTGTGTGAGGTGGGGCTGGATGTGTGTGTGAGGTGGGGGTGTGTGTGAGTTGGGGGTCTATATGAGGTGGAGTTGTGTGTGAGGTGGGGGTGTGTGTGTGAGGTGGGTATGTGTGTGTGAAGTGGGGCTGGGTGTGTGTGAGGTTGGGGTGTGTCTGAGTTGGGGGTGTGTATGATTTGGGGGTGTGTATGATTTGGGGGTGTGTATGATTTGGGGGTGTGTATGAGGTTGGGTTGTGCGTGAGGTTGGGTTGTGTGTGAGGTGGGTATGTGTGTGAGAGATGGGGGTGTGTGAGAGGTGGGGGTGTGTGTGAGGTGGGGGTGTGTGTGAGGTGGGGGTGTGTGTGAGGTGGGGGTGTGTGTGAGGTGGGGGTGTGTGTGAGGTGGGGGTGTGTGTGAGGTGGGGGTGTGTGTGTGAGGCGGGGGTGTGTGTGTGAGGCGGGGTTGTGTGTGTGTGTGAGGTGGGGATGTGTGTGTGTGTGAAGTGGGGGTGTGTGTGTGTAAGGAGGGCGTCTGTGTGAGGTGGAGGTGTGTGTGAGTTGGGGTCTGAGTGAGGTGGGTGTGTGTGTGAGGTGTGTGTGTGGGAGGTGGGGGTGTGTGTGTATGTGGTCGGAGTGTCTGTGAGATGGGGTTGTGTGTGAGGTGGTGGTGAGTGTGTGAGGTGGGGTGTGTGTGTGTGAGGTGGGGGTGGGTGTGTGAGATGGGGGTGGGTGTGTGTGAGATGGGGGTGGGTGTGTGTGAGATGGGGGTGGGTGTGTGTGAGATGGGGGTGGGTGTGAGATGGGGGTGGGAGTGAGGTGGGGGTGGGTGTGAGGTGGGGGTGGGTGTGAGGTGGGGGTGGGTGTGAGGTGGGGGTGGGTGTGAGGTGGGGGTGGGTGTGAGGTGGGGGTGGGTGTCTGTGAGGTGGGGGTAGGTGTCTGTGAGGTGGGGGTAGGTGTCTGTGAGGTGGGGGTGGGTGTCTGTGAGGTGGGGGTGGGTGTCTGTGAGGTGGGAGTGTGTGAGAGATGGGGGTGTGTGTGAGGTGGGTTTGTGTGTGAGGTGGGGGTGTGTGTGTGTGAGGTGGGGGTGTGTGTGTGTAAGGAGGGGGTCTGTGTGAGGTGGAGGTCTGTGTGAGTTGGGGGTCTGAGTGAGGTGGGTGTGTGTGTGAGGTGGAGGTGTGTGTGAGATGGGGGTGTGTGTGAGATGGGGGTGTGCGTGAGGTGGGGGTGTGCGTGAGGTGGGGGTGTGTGTGAGGTGGGGGTGTGTGTGAGGTGGGGGTGGGAGTGAGGTCGGGGTGTGTGTGAGGTCGGGGTGGGAGTGAGGTCGGGGTGGGAGTGAGGTCGGGGTGGGAGTGAGGTCGGGGTGGGAGTGAGGTCGGGGTGGGAGTGAGGTCGGGGTGAGTGGGTGTGAGGTGGGGATGGTGTGTGTGAGGCGGGGGTGGGTGTGTGTGAGGTGGGGGTGGCTGTGTGTGTGAGGTGGGGCTGGATGTGTGTGTGAGGTGGGGGTGTGAGAGAGTTGGGGGTCTATATGAGGTGGAGTTGTGTGTGAGGTGGGGGTGTGTGTGTGAGGTGGGGCTGGGTGTGTGTGAGGTTGGGGTGTGTATGATTTGGGGGTGTGTATGATTTGGGGGTGTGTATGATTTGGGGGTGTGTATGAGGTTGGGTTGTGCGTGAGGTGGGGGTGTGCGTGAGGTGGGTATGTGTGTGAGGTGGGTATGTGTGTGTGAGAGATGGGGGTGTGTGAGAGGTGGGGGTGTGTGTGAGGTGGGGGTGTGTGTGAGGTGGGGGTGTGTGTGAGGTGGGGGTGTGTGTGAGGTGGGGGTGTGTGTGTGAGGCGGGGTTGTGTGTGTGTGTGAAGTGGGGGGTGTGTGTGTGTGTGAAGTGGGGGTGTGTGTGTGTAAGGAGGGTGTCTGTGTGAGGTGGAGGTGTGTGTGAGTTGGGGTCTGAGTGAGGTGGGTGTGTGTGTGAGGTGTGTGTGTGTGAGGTCGGAGTGTCTGTGAGGTGGGGGTGTGTGTGAGGTGGGGGTGTGTGTGAGGTGGGGGTGTGTGTGAGGTGGGGGTGTGTGTGAGGTGGGGTTGTGCGTGAGGTGGGGGGTGTGTGTGAGGTGGGGGTGTGTGTGAGGTGGGGTTGTGTGTGAGGTGGGGGTGCGTGTGAGGTGGGGGTGTGTGTGTGCGGTGGGGCTGTGTGTGAGGTGGGTGTGTGTATGAGGTGCTGGTGTGTGTATGAGGTGCTGGTGTGTGTATGAGGTTGGGGTGTGTGTGTGAGGTGGCGTTGTGTGAGTTGGGTGTGGTGTGAGATGTGGGTGGGTGTTTGAGGTGCGGGTGTGTGTGAGGCGGGGGTGTGCGTGAGGTGGGGGTGGGTGTGCGTGATGTGGGGGTGGGGGTGCGTGATGTGGTGGTGGGGGTGTGTGAGATGTGGTGGAGGTGTGTGAGGTGGGGGTGGAGGTGTGTGAGGTGGGGGTGGAGGTGTGTGAGGTGGGGTGTGTGTGTGTGAGATGGGGGTGGGTGTGTGAGATGGGGGTGTGGGTGTGAGATGGGGGTGGGTGTGAGATGGGGGTGGGTGTGAGATGGGGGTGGGTGTGAGGTGGGGGTGGGTGTGAGGTGGGGGTGGGTGTGAGGTGGGGGTGGGTTTGAGGTGGGGGTGGGTGTCTGTGAGGTGGGGGTGGGTGTCTGTGAGGTGGGGATGGGTGTCTGTGAGGTGGGGGTGGGTGTCTGTGAGGTGGGGATGTGTGAGAGATGGGGGTGTGTGTGAGGTGGGGGTGTGTGTGAGGTGGGGGTGTGTGTGTGTGAGGTGGGGTTGTGTGTGTGTAAGGAGGGGGTCTGTGTGAGGTGGAGGTCTGTGTGAGTTGGGGGTCTCAGTGAGGTGGGTGTGTGTGTGAGGTGGAGGTGTGCGTGAGGTGGGGGTGTGCGTGAGGTGGGGGTGTGCGTGAGGTGGGGGTGTGCGTGAGGTGGGGGTGTGCGTGAGGTGGGGGTGTGCGTGAGGTGGGGGTGTGCGTGAGGTGGGGGTGTGCGTGAGGTGGGGGTGTGCGTGAGGTGGGGGTGTGCGTGAGGTGGGGGTGTGCGTGAGGTGGAGGTGTGCGTGAGGTGGGGTTGTGCGTGAGGTGGGGTTGTGCGTGAGGTGGGGGTGTGCGTGAGGTGGGGGTGTGCGTGAGGTCGGGGTGTGTGTGAGGTCGGGGTATGCGTGAGGTCGGGGTGGGAGTGAGGTCGGGGTGGGAGTGAGGTCGGGGTGGGAGTGAGGTCGGGGTGGGAGTGAGGTCGGGGTGGGAGTGAGGTCGGGGTGGGTGGGTGTGAGGTGGGGAGGGTGTGTGTGAGGAGGGGGTGGGTGTGTGTGAGGTGGGGGTGGCTGTGTGTGTGAGGTGGGGCTGGATGTGTGTGTGAGGTGGGGGTGTGTGTGAGTTGGGGGTCTATATGAGGTGGAGTTGTGTGTGAGGTGGGGGTGTGTGTGTGAGGTGGGTATGTGTGTGTGAAGTGGGGCTGGGTGTGTGTGAGGTTGGGGTGTGTCTGAGTTGGGGGTGTGTATGATTTGGGGGTGTGTATGATTTGGGGGTGTGTATGATTTGGGGGTGTGTATGATTTGGGGGTGTGTATGATTTGGGGGTGTGTATGAGGTTGGGTTGTGCGTGAGGTTGGGTTGTGCGTGAGGTGGGGGTGTGTGTGAGGTGGGTATGTGTGTGTGAGAGATGGGGGTGTGTGAGAGGTGCGGGTGTGTGAGAGGTGGGGGTGTGTGAGAGGTGGGGGTGTGTGAGAGGTGGGGGTGTGTGTGAGGTGGGGGTGTGTGTGAGGTGGGGGTGTGTGTGAGGTGGGGGTGTGTGTGTGAGGCGGGGTTGTGTGTGTGTGTGAGGTGGGGATGTGTGTGTGTGTGAAGTGGGGGTGTGTGTGTGTAAGGAGGGCGTCTGTGTGAGGTGGAGGTGTGTGTGAGTTGGGGTCTGAGTGAGGTGTGTGTCTGTGAGGTGGGGGTGTGCGTGAGGTGGGGGTGTGCGTGAGGTGGGGGTGTGCGTGAGGTGGGGGTGTGCGTGAGGTGGGGGTGTGCGTGAGGTGGGGGTGTGCGTGAGGTGGGGGTGTGCGTGAGGTGGGGGTGTGCGTGAGGTGGGGGTGTGCGTGAGGTGGGGGTGTGCGTGAGGTGGGGGTGTGTGTGAGGTGGGGGTGTGTGTGAGGTGGGGGTGTGTGTGAGGTGGGGGTGTGTGTGTGCGGTGGGGCTGTGTGTGAGGTGGGTGTGTGTATGAGGTGCTGGTGTGTGTATGAGGTTGGGGTGTGTGTGTGAGGTGGCGTTGTGTGAGGTGGGTGTGGTGTGAGATGTGGGTGGGTGTTTGAGGTGCGGGTGTGTGTGAGGTGGGGGTGTGCGTGAGGTGGGTGTGGGTGTGCGTGATGTGGGGGTGGGGGTGTGTGAGGTGTGGTGGAGGTGTGTGAGGTGGGGGTGGAGGTGTGTGAGGTGGGGGTGGAGGTGTGTGAGGTGGGGGGTGGAGGTGTGTGAGGTGGGGGTGAGGTTGTGTGAGGTGGGGGTGTGTGTGAGGTGGGGGTGTGTGTGAGGTGGGGGTGTGTGTGAGGTGGGGGTGTGTGTGAGGTGGGGGTGTGTGTGAGGTTGGATTGTGTATGAGGTGCTGGTGTGTGTATGAGGTGCTGGTGTTTGTATGAGGTGGGGGTGTGTGTGAGGTGCGGGTGTGTGTTTGAGGTGCGGATTTGTGTTTGAGGTGGGGGTGTGTGTGTGAGGTGGCGTTGTGTGAGGTGGGTGTGGTGTGAGATGTGGGTGGGTGTTTGAGGTGCGGGTGTGTGTGAGGTGGGGGTGTGCGTGAGATGGGGGTGGGTGTGCGTGATGTGGGGGTGGGGGTGTGTGAGGTGGGGGTGGAGGTGTGTGAGGTGGGGGTGGGGTTGTGTGAGGTGGGGGTGGGGTTGTGTGAGGTGGGGATGGGATTGTGTGAGGTGGCGGTGGGTATGTGTGAGGTGGGGGTGGGTGTGTGTGAGGTGGGGGTGTGTGTGTGTGAGGTGGGGGTGTGTGTGTATGAGGTGGGTGTGTGTGTGTGTGTGTGTGAGGTGGGGGTGTTTGTGTGTGTGTGAGGTGGGGGTGTTTGTGTGTGTGTGAGGTGGGGGTGTGTGTGAGGTGGGGATGTGTGTGAGGTGGGGGTGTGTGTGAGTTGGGGGTCTGAGTGAGGTGGGGGTGTGTGTATGAGGTGGGTGTGTGTGTGAGGTGGGGGTGAGTGTGTGAGGTGGGGTGTGTGTGTGTGAGTTGGGTGTGTGTGTGTGTGTGTGAGGTGTGTGTGTGTGTGTGTGAGGTGGGTGTTTTTTGTGAGGTGGGGTGTGTGTGTGTGAGGTGGCTGTTAATGTGAGTTGGGTGTGTGTGTGAGGTGGGGGTGTGTGTGAGGTGGGGGTGTGTGTATGAGGTGGGGGTATGAGTGAGGTGGGGGTGTGTGTGAGGTGGGTGTGTGTTTGGGAGGTGCGGGTGTGAGAGGTGGCTGTTATTGTGAGGTGGGGATGAGTGTGTGAGGTGGGGGTGTGTGTGTGTGTGAGCTGGGTGTTTTTTGTGAGGTGGGGTGTGTGTGTGTGAGGTGGCTCTTAATGTGAGTTGGGTGTGTGTGAGGTGGGGTCTATATGAGGTGGAGTTGTGTGTGAGGTGGGGGTGTGTGTGTGAGGTGGGTATGTGTGTGTGAGGTGGGTATGTGTGTGTGTGAGGTTGGGGTGTGTCTGAGTTGGGGGTGTGTATGATTTGGGGGTGTGTATGATTTGGGGGTGTGTATGATTTGGGGGTGTGTATGATTTGGGGGTGTGTATGAGGTTGGGTTGTGCGTGAGGTTGGGTTGTGCGTGAGGTTGGGTTGTGCGTGAGGTGGGGGTGTGCGTGAGGTGGGGGTGTGTGTGAGGTGGGGGTGTGTGTGTGAGGTGGGGATGTGTGTGAGGTGGGGTTGTGTGTGTGTGAGGTCGGAGTGTCTGTGAGATGGGGTGTGTGTGTGAGGTGGGGATGTGTGTGAGTTTGGGGTCTGTATGAGGTGGAGTTGTGTGTGAGGTGGGGGTGTGTGTGAGGTGGGGGTGTGTGTGTGTGAGGTGGCTGTTAATGTGAGTTGGGTGTGTGTGTGAGGTAGGTGTGTGTGTGTGTTGTGGCTGTGCCTGTGAGGTGGGGGTGTGTGTGAGGTGGGGGTGTGTGTATGAGGTGGGGGAATGAGTGAGGTGGGGGTGTGTGTGAGGTGGGGCTGGGTGTGTGTGAGGTTGGGGTGTGTATGATTTGGGGGTGTGTATGATTTGGGGGTGTGTATGATTTGGGGGTGTGTATGATTTGGGAGTGTGTATGATTTGGGAGTGTGTATGATTTGGGAGTGTGTATGATTTGGGAGTGTGTATGATTTGGGAGTGTGTATGATTTGGGGGTGTGTATGATTTGGGGGTGTGTATGAGGTTGGGTTGTGCGTGAGGTTGGGTTGTGCGTGAGGTGGGAGTGTGTGTGAGGTGGGGGTGTGTGTGAGGTGGGGTTGTGTGTGTATGAGGTCGGAGTGTCTGTGAGGTGGGGTGTGTGTGTGTGAGGTGGGGGTGGGTGTGTGAGATGGGGGTGGGTGTGTGAGATGGGGGTGGGTGTGTGAGATGGGGGTGGGTGTGAGATGGGGGTGGGTGTGAGATGGGGGTGGGTGTGAGGTGGGGGTGCGTGTGAGGTGGGGGTGGGTGTGAGGTGGGGGTGGGTGTGAGGTGGGGGTGGGTGTGAGGTGGGGGTGGGTGTGAGGTGGGGGTGGGTGTGAGGTGGGGGTGGGTGTCTGTGAGGTGGGGGTAGGTGTCTGTGAGGTGGGGGTAGGTGTCTGTGAGGTGGGGGTAGGTGTCTGTGAGGTGGGGGTAGGTGTCTGTGAGGTGGGGGTAGGTGTCTGTGAGGTGGGGGTGGGTGTCTGTGAGGTGGGGGTGGGTGTCTGTGAGGTGGGGGGTGGGTGTCTGTGAGGTGGGGGTGTGTGTGTGTGAGGTGGGGGTGTGTGAGAGATGGGGGTGTGTGTGAGGTGGGGGTGTGTGTGAGGTGGGGGTGTGTGTGTGTGAGGTGGGGGTGTGTGTGTAAGGAGGGGGTCTGTGTGAGGTGGAGGTCTGTGTGAGTTGGGGGTCTGAGTGAGGTGGATGTGTGTGTGAGGTGGAGGTGTGTGTGAGATGGGGGTGTGTGTGTGAGGTGGAGGTGTGTGTGAGATGGGGGTGTGTGTGAGGTGGGGGTGTGCGTGAGGTGGGGGTGTGCGTGAGATGGGGTTGTGCGTGAGATGGGGTTGTGCATGATGTGGGGGAGAGTGTGAGGTGTGGGTGTGTGCGATGTGGGTGTGTGTGTGAGTTGGGGGTGTGTGTGAGGTGGAGGTGAGTGTGAGAGATGGGGGTGTGTGTGAGATGGGGGTGTGCGTGAGATGGGGTTGTGCGTGATGTGGGGGTGTGTATGAGTTGAGGGTGTTTGTGTGAGGTGGGGGTGTGTGTGAGGTGGGGGTGTTTGTGTGAGGTGGGGATGTGCGTGTATGAGGTGGGGGTGTGTGTGAGGTGGGAGTGTGTATGAGATGGTGGTGTGTGTATGAGGTGGGGGTGTGTGTGAGGTGCGGGTGTGTGTTTGATATGCGGGTGTGTGCTTGAGGTGGGGGTGTGTGTGAGGTGGCGTTGTGTGTGAGGTGGGTGGGTGTGTGTGAGCTGGGTGTTTTTTGTGAGGTGGGGTGTGTGTGTGTGAGGTGGCTCTTAATGTGAGTTGGGTATGTGTGTGAGGTAGGGCTGTGTGTGTGTGTTGGGGGGGTGCGTGTGAGGTGGGGGTGTGAGTGTGAGGTGGGGGTGTGTGTGTGTGAGGTGGGAGTGTCTGTGAGATGGGGTTGTGTGTGAGGTGGGTGTGTGTGAGATGGGGGTGAGTGTGTGAGGTGGGGTGTGTGTCTGTGAGATGGGGTTGTGTGTGAGGTGGGGGTGAGTGTGTGAGGTGGGGGGTGTGTGTGTGAGGTGGGGGGTGGGTGTGAGATGGGGTTGGGTGTGAGATGGGGGTGGGTGTCTGTGAGGTGGGGATGGGTGTCTGTGAGGTGGGGATGGGTGTCTGTGAGGTGGGGATGGGTGTCTGTGAGGTGAGGGAGGGTGTCTGTGAGGTGGGGGTGGGTGTATGTGAGGTGGGTGTGTGCGAGAGATGGGGGTGTGTGTGAGGTGGGGGTGTGTGTGAGGTGGGGGTGTGTGTGAGGTGGGGGTGTGTGTGAGGTGGGGGTGTGTGTGTGTGAGGTGGGGGTGTGTGTGTGAGGTGGGGGTGTATGTGTGAGGTGGGGGTGTGTGTGTGAGGTGGGGGTGTGTGTGTGAGGTGGGGGGTGTGTGTGTGTGAAGTGGGAGTGTGTGTGTGTGTGTAAGGAGGGGGTCTGTGTGAGGTGGAGGTCTGTGTGAGTTGGGGGTCTGAGTGAGGTGGGTGTGTGTGTGAGGTGTGTGTGTGTGTGAGGTCGGAGTGTCTGTGAGGTGGGGGTGTGTGTGAGATGGGGGTGTGTCTGAGGTGGGGGTGTGTCTGAGGTGGGGGTGTGTCTGAGGTGGGGGGTGTGTCTGAGGTGGGGGTGTGTCTGAGGTGGGGGTGTGTCTGAGGTGGGGGTGTGTCTGAGGTGGGGGTGTGTCTGAGGTGGGGTTGTGCGTGAGATGGGGTTGTGCGTGATGTGGGGGTGTGCATGAGTTGAGGATGTTTGGGTGAGGTGGGGGTGTGTGTGAGGTGGGGGTGTTTGTGTGAGGTGGGGATGTGTGTGTATGAGGTGGGGGGTGTGTGTGAGGTGGCGTTGTGTGTGAGTTGGGTGTGTGTGTGTGAGCTGGGTGTTTTTTGTGAGGTGGGGTGTGTGTGTGTGAGGTGGCTCTTAATGTGAGTTGGGTATGTGTGTGAGGTAGGGCTGTGTGTGTGTGTTGGGGGGGGTGCGTGTGAGGTGGGAGTGTGAGTGTGAGGTGGGGGTGTGTGTGTGTGAGGTGGGAGTGTCTGTGAGATGGGGTTGTGTGTGAGGTGGGTGTGTGTGAGATGGGGGTGAGTGCGTGAGGTGGGGTGTGTGTCTGTGAGATTGTGTGTGAGGTGGGTGTGTGTGAGATGGGGGTGAGTGCGTGAGGTGGGGTGTGTGTCTGTGAGATGGGGGGTTGTGTGTGAGGTGGGGGGTGTGTGTGTGAGGTGGGGGGTGTGTGTGTGAGATGGGGGTGGGTGTGAGATGGGGGTGGGTGTGAGATGGGGGTGGGTGTGAGATGGGGGTGGGTGTGAGATGGGGGTGGGTGTGAGATGGGGGTGGGTGTGAGGAGGAGGTGGATCTCAGTGAGGTGGGGGTGGATGTCAGTGAGGTGGGGGTGGATGTCAGTGAGGTGGGGGTGGATGTCAGTGAGGTGGGGGTGGGTGTGTGTGAGGTGGGGGTGGGTGTGAGAGGGGGTGTGTGTGAGGTGGGGGTATGTGTGAGGTGGGGGTGTGTGTGAGGTGGGGGTGTGTGTGTGTGAAGTGGGGGTGTGTGTGTGTAAGGAGGGGGTGTGTGTGTGTAAGGAGGGGGTCTGTCTGAGATGGAGTACTGTGTGAGTAGGGGGTCTGAGTGAGGTGGGTGTGTGTGTGAGGTGTGTGTGTGTGTGAGGTCGGAGTGTCTGTGAGGTGGGGTTGTGTGAGAGGTGGGGGTGTGTGTGAGATGGGGTGTGTGTGAGGTGGGTGTGTGTGTGAGGTGGGGGTGTGTGTGAGGTGGGGGTGTGTGTGAGGTGGGGGTGTGCGTGAGGTGGGGGTGTGCGTGAGGTGGGGGTGTGTGTGGTGAGGTGGGGGGTGTGTGTGTGTGTGAGGGGGAGTGTGTGTGTGAGGTGGGGGTGTGTGTGAGGTGAGGGTGTGTGTGAGGTGAGGGGTCTGAGTGAGGTGGGGGTGTGTGTATGAGGTGGGTGTGTGTATGAGGTGGGTGTGTGTGTGAGGTGGGGGTGAATGTGTGAGGTGGGGTGTGTGTGTGTGAGGTGGGTGTTTTTTGTGATGTGGGGTGTGCGTGTTTGAGGTGGGGGTGGGCGTGTGTGAGGTGGTGGGGGTGGGTGTGAGGTGGGGGTGTGTGTGTGTGAGTTGGAGGTTTGAGTGAGGTGGGGGTGTGTGTATGTGGTGGGGGTGTGTGTGAGGTGGGGGTGTGTGTATGAGGTGGGGTGTGTGTGTGAGGTGGGGTGTGTGTGTGTGTGTGAGGTGGGGTGTGTGTGTGTGTGAGGTGGGTGTTTTTTGTGAGGTGGGGTGTGTGTGTGTGAGGTGGCTGTTAATGTGAGTTGGGTGTGTGTGTGAGGTAGAGGTGTGTGTGTGTGTTGTGGCTGTGCCTGTGAGGTGGGGGTGGGTGTGTGTGAGGTTGGGGTGTGTCTGAGTAGGGGATGTGTGCATGATTTGGGGGTGTGTATGAGGTTGGGTTGTGCATGAGGTGGGGGTGTGTGTGAGGTGGGGGTGTGTGTGAGGTGGGGGTGTGTGTGAGGTGGGGGTGTGTGTATGAGGTGGGGGTATGAGTGAGGTGGGGGTGTGTGTGAAGTGGGTATGTGTGTGTGAGGTGGGGATGGCTGTGTGTGAGGTTGGGGTGTGTCTGAGTTGGGGGTGTGTGTATGATTTGGGGGTGTGTGTGAGGTTGGGTTGTGCGTGAGGTTGGGTTGTGCGTGAGGTTGGGTTGTGCGTGAGGTGGGGGTGTGTGTGAGGTGGGGGTGTGACTGAGGTGGGGGTGTGACTGAGGTGGGGGTGTGTGTGTGTGAGGTCGGAGTGTGTGTGAGATGGGGGTGTGTGTGAGATGGGGGTGTGTGTGAGATGGGGGGTGTGTGTGAGATGGGGGTGTGTGTGAGATGGGGGTGTGTGTGAGGTGGGTGTGTGTGAGAGATGGTGGTGTGTGAGAGATGGGGGTGTGTGTGAGGTGGGGGTGTGTGTGAGGTGGGGGTGTGTGTGAGGTGGGGTGTGTGTGTGAGGTGGGGGTGTGTGTGTGTGAGGTGGGGGTGTGTGTGTGTGAGGTGGGGGTGTGTGTGTGTGTGTGTGAAGTGGGGGTGTGTGTGTGTAAGGAGGGGGTCTGTGTGAGGTGCAGGTCTGTGTGAGTTGGGGGTCTGAGTGAGGTGTGTGTGTGTGTGAGGTCGGAGTGTCTGTGAGGTCGGAGTGTCTGTGAGGTGGGGGTGTGCGTGAGGTGGGGGTGTGCGTGAGGTGGGGGTGTGCGTGAGGTGGGGGTGTGCGTGAGGTGGGGGTGTGCGTGAGGTGGGGGTGTGCGTGAGGTGGGGGTGTGCGTGAGGTGGGGGTGTGCGTGAGGTGGGGGTGTGCGTGAGGTGGGGGTGTGTGTGAGGTGGGGGGTGTGTGTGAGGTAGGGGTGTGTGTGTGTGAGGGGGCGATGTGTGTGTGTGTGAAGTGGGGGTGTGTGTGTGTAAGTAGGGGGTCTGAGTGAGGTGGGGGTGTGCGTGAGGTGGGGGTGTGCGTGAGGTGGGGGTGTGCGTGAGGTGGGGGGTGTGCGTGAGGTGGGGGTGTGCGTGAGGTGGGGGGTGTGCGTGAGGTGGGGGTGTGCGTGAGGTGGGGGTGTGCGTGAGGTGGGGGTGTGTGAGGTGGGGGTGTGTGAGGTGGGGGTGTGTGAGGTGGGGGTGTGTGAGTGATGGGGTGTGTGAGTGATGGGGTGTGTGAGAGGTGGGGGTGTGTGTGAGGTGGGGTTGTGTGTGTGTGAGGTGGGTTGTGTGTGTGTGAGGTGGGGATGTGTGTGTGTGTGAAGTGGGGGTGTGTGTGTGTAAGGAGGGCGTCTGTGTGAGGTGGAGGTCTGTGTGAGTTGGGGGTCTGTGTGAGGTGTGTGTGTGTGTGAGGTGGGGTTTGTGTGTGTGAGGTGGGGCTGTGTGTGAGGTGGGGCTGTGTGTGAGGTGGGGCTATGCGTGAGGTGGGGCTGGTGCGTGAGGTGGGGCTGTGCGTGAGGTGGGGCTGTGCGTGAGGTGGGGCTGTGCGTGAGGTGGGGGTGTGCGTGAGGTGGGGGTGTGCGTGAGGTGGGGGTGTGCGTGAGGTGGGGGTGTGCGTGAGGTGGGGGTGTGCGTGAGGTGGGGGTGTGCGTGAGGTGGGGGTGTGTGTGAGGTGTTGTGTGTATGAGGTGGGGGTGTGCGTGAGGTGGGGGTGTGCGTGAGGTGGGGGTGTGCGTGAGGTGGGGGTGTGCGTGAGGTGGGGGTGTGCGTGAGGTGGGGGTGTGCGTGAGGTGGGGGTGTGCGTGAGGTGGGGGTGTGCGTGAGGTGGGGGTGTGCGTGAGGTGGGGGTGTGCGTGAGGTGGGGGTGTGCGTGAGGTGGGGGTGTGCGTGAGGTGGGGGTGTGCGTGAGGTGGGGGTGTGCGTGAGGTGGGGGTGTGCGTGAGGTGGGGGTGTGCGTGAGGTGGGGGGTGTGCGTGAGGTGGGGGTGTGTGTGAGGTGGGGGTGTGTGTGAGGTAGGGGTGTGTGTGTGTGAGGGGGCGATGTGTGTGTGTGTGAAGTGGGGTGTGTGTGTGTAAGTAGGGGGTCTGAGTGAGGTGGGGGTGTGCGTGAGGTGGGGGTGTGCGTGAGGTGGGGGTGTGCGTGAGGTGGGGGTGTGCGTGAGGTGGGGTGTGCGTGAGGTGGGGGTGTGCGTGAGGTGGGGGTGTGCGTGAGGTGGGGGTGTGTGAGGTGGGGGTGTGTGAGGTGGGGGTGTGAGGTGGGGGTGTGTGAGGTGGGGGTGTGTGAGGTGGGGGTGTGTGAGTGATGGGGTGTGTGAGTGATGGGGTGTGTGAGAGGTGGGGGTGTGTGTGAGGTGGGGTTGTGTGTGTGTGAGGTGGGGTTGTGTGTGTGTGAGGTGGGGATGTGTGTGTGTGTGAAGTGGGGGTGTGTGTGTGTAAGGAGGGCGTCTGTGTGAGGTGGAGGTCTGTGTGAGTTGGGGTCTGTGGTGGGGTTTGGGGTTTGTGTGTGTGAGGTGGGGCTGTGTGTGAGGTGGGGCTGTGTGTGAGGTGGGGCTATGCGTGAGGTGGGGCTGGTGCGTGAGGTGGGGCTGTGCGTGAGGTGGGGCTGTGCGTGAGGTGGGGGTGTGCGTGAGGTGGGGGTGTGCGTGAGGTGGGGGTGTGCGTGAGGTGGGGGTGTGCGTGAGGTGGGGGTGTGCGTGAGATGCGGGTGTGCGTGAGGTGGGGGTGTGCGTGAGGTGGGGGTGTGTATGAGGTGTTGTGTGTATGAGGTGGGGGTGTGCGTGAGGTGGGGGTGTGCGTGAGGTGGGGGTGTGCGTGAGGTGGGGGTGTGCGTGAGGTGGGGGTGTGCGTGAGGTGGGGGTGTGCGTGAGGTGGGGGTGTGCGTGAGGTGGGGGTGTGCGTGAGGTGGGGGTGAGGTGGTGTGCGTGAGGTTGGGGTGTGCGTGAGGTTGGGGTGTGCGTGAGGTTGGGGTGTGCGTGAGGTGGGGGTGTGCGTGAGATGCGGGTGTGCGTGAGGTGGGGGTGTGCGTGAGGTGGGGGTGTGTGTGAGGTGGGGGCTGTGTGTGAGGTGGGGCTGTGTGTGAGGTGGGGCTGTGTGTGAGGTGGGGTTGTGTATGAGGTGGGGGTGTGTATGAGGTGGGTGTTGTGTGTATGAGGTTGGGGTGTGTTTGAGGTGCGGTTGCGTGTTTGAGGTGCGGGTGTGTGTTTCAGTTGCGGTTGTGCGTGAGGTGGGGGTGGGTGTGCGTGATGTGGGGGTGGGTGTGCGGGATGTGGGGGGTGGGGGTGCGTGATGTGGGGGTGGGGGTGTGTGAGGTGGGGGTGGGGGTGTGTGAGGTGGGGGTGGGGGTGTGTGAGGTGTGGTGGGGGTGTGTGAGGTGGGGGTGGGGGTGTGTGAGGTGGGGGTGGGGGTGTGTGAGGTGTGGTGGGGGGTGTGTGAGGTGGGGGTGGGTGTGTGTGCGGTGGGGGTGGGTGTGTGTGTGCGGTGGGGGGTGTGTGTGTGTGTGTGTGAAGGGGGGTGTGTGTGTGTGTGAGGTGGGGGTGTGTGTGAGTTGGGGGTCTGAGTGAGGTGGGGGTGTGTGTATGAGGTGGGTGTGTGTATGAGGTGGGTGTGTGTGTGTGAGGTGGGGGTTAAGTGTGTGAGGTGGGGTGTGTGTGTGTGAGTTGGGTGTGTGTGTGTGTGAGTTGGGTGTGTGTGTGTGTGAGTTGGGTGTTTTTTGTGAGGTGGGGTGTGTGTGTGAGGTAGGGTGTGTGTGTGTGAGGTGGGTGTGTGTGCGTGTGAGGTGGGTGTTTTTTGTGAGGTGGGTGTTTTTTGTGAGGTGGGTGTTTTTTGTGAGGTGGGGTGTGTGTGTGAGGTAGGGTGTGTGTGTGTGAGGTGGGTGTGTGTGTGTGTGTGAGGTGGCTGTTAATGTGAGGTGGGGGTGTGTGTGAGGTGGGGGTGTGTGTATTAGGTGGGTGTATGAGTGAGGTGGGGGTGTGTGTGAGGTGGGTGTGTGTGTGGGAGGTGCAGGTGTGAGAGGTGGCTGTTATTGTGAGGTGGGGGTGAGTGTGTGAGGTGGGGTGTCTGTGTGTGTGAGCTGGGTGTTTTTTGTGAGGTGGGGTGTGTGTGTGTGAGGTGGCTCTTAATGTGAGTTGGCTCTGTGTGTGAGGTAGGGCTGTGTGTGTGTTGAGGGGGGTGCATGTGAGGTGGGGGTGTGAGTGTGAGGTGGGGGTGAGTATGAGGTGGTGGTGTGTGTGAGGTGGGGGTGTGTGTGTGTGAGGAGGGGGTGTGTGTGTGTGAGGTGGAGGTGTGTGTGAGGTGGGGTGTGGTGTGAGATGGGGGTGTGGTGTGAGGTGGGGGTGTGGTGTGAGGTGGGGGTGTGGTGTGAGGTGGGGGTGTGGTGTGAGGTGGGGGTGTGGTGTGAGGTGGGGGTGTGGTGTGAGGTGGGGGTGGGTGTCTGTGAGGTGGGGGTGGGTGTCTGTGAGGTTGGGGTGGGTGTCTGTGAGGTTGGGGTGGGTGTCTGTGAGGTGGGGGTGGGTGTCTGTGAGGTGGGGGTGGGTGTCTGTGAGGTGGGGGTGGGTGTCTGTGAGGTGGGGGGTCGGTGTGAGATGGGAGTTTATGAGAGGTGAGGGTGTGTGAGAGGTGGGGGTGTGTGTGAGGTGGGGGTGTGTGTGAGGTGGGGGTGTGTGTGAGGTGGGGGTGTGTGTGAGGTGTGGGTGGGTGTGTGTGAGGTGGGGGGGGGGTGTGTGAGGCGGGGGTGGGTGTGTGTGAGATGGGGGTGGCAGTGTGTGTGAGGTGGGGGTGTGTGAGGTCGGAGTGTCTGTGAGGTGGGTTTGTGTGTGAGGTGGGGGGTGTGCGTGAGATGGGGGTGTGCGTGAGGTGGGGGTGTGCGTGAGGTGGGGGTGTGCGTGAGGTGGGGGTGTCTGTGAGGTGGGGGTGTGTGAGAGGTTGGGTTGTCTGTGAGGTGGGGGTGTGTCTGAGGTGGGGGTGTGTCTGAGGTGGGGGTGTGTCTGAGGTGGGGGTGTGTTTGAGGTGGGGGTGTGTGTGTGTGTGTGAGGTGGGGTTGTGTGTGTGTGTGTGAGGAGGGGGTCTGTGTGTGTGTGAGGTGAGGGTCTGTGTGAGGTGAGAGTGTGTGTGTGCTGGGGGACTGATTGAGGTGTGGGTGTGTGTATGCGGTGGAGGTGTATATGAGGTGGGGGTGTGTGTGTATGAGGTGGGAGTGGGTGTGAGGTGGGTGTGTGTGTGTGTGTGAGCTCGGAGTGTCTGTGAGGTGGGGCTGTGTGAGAGGTGGGGGTGTGTGTGAGGTGGAGGTGTGTGTGAGGTGGGGGTCTGTCTGAGGTGGGTGTGTGTGTGTGTGTGAGGAGGGGTTGTGTGTGTGTCTGAGGTGGGGTTGTGTGTGTGTCTGAGGTGGGTGTGTGTGTGTGTGAGGTGGGGTTGTGTGTGTGTGTCAGGTGAGGGTGTGTGTGAGTTGGGGGACTGAGTGAGGTGGGTGCGTGTGTGTGTGAGTTGGGGGACTGAGTGAGGTGGGTGCGTGTGTGTGTGAGTTGGGGGACTGAGTGAGGTGGGTGCGTGTGTGTGTGAGTTGGGGGACTGAGTGAGGTGGGTGCGTGTGTGTGTGAGTTGGGGGACTGAGTGAGGTGGGTGCGTGTGTGTGTGAGTTGGGGGACTGAGTGAGGTGGGTGCGTGTGTGTGTGTGAGGTGGGTGCGTGTGTGTGTGAGGTGGGTGCGTGTGTGTGTGAGGTGGGTGCGTGTGTGTGTGAGGTGGGTGCGGTGTGAGGTGGGTGCGGTGTGAGGTGGGTGCGGTGTGAGGTGGGTGCGGTGTGAGGTGGGTGCGGTGTGAGGTGGGTGCGGTGTGAGGTGGGTGCGGTGTGAGGTGGGTGCGGTGTGAGGTGGGTGCGGTGTGAGGTGGGTGCGGTGTGAGATGGGTGCGGTGTGAGATGGGTGCGGTGTGAGATGGGTGCGGTGTGAGATGGGTGCGTGTGAGATGGGTGCGTGTGAGATGGGTGCGTGTGAGATGGGTGCGTGTGAGATGGGTGCGTGTGAGAGATGGAGGTGTGTGAGAGATGGGGGTGTGTGTGTATGAGGTGGGGGTGTGTGTGTATGAGGTGGGGGTGTGTGTGAGATGGGGGTGTGTGTGAGATGGGGGTGTGTGTGAGATGGGGCTGTGTGTGAGATGGGGCTGTGTGTGAGATGGGGCTGTGTGTGAGATGGGGCTGTGTGTGAGATGGGGCTGTGTGTGAGATGGGGCTGTGTGTGAGATGGGGCTGTGTGTGAGATGGGGCTGTGTGTGAGATGGGGGCTGTGTGTGAGATGGGGGTGTGTGTGAGATGGGGGTGTGTGTGAGATGGGGGTGTGTGTGAGATGGGGGCTGTGTGTGAGATGGGGGTGTGTGTGAGATGTGGGTGTGTGTGAGATGGGGGTGTGTGTGAGATGGGGGTGTGTGAGTGATGGGGGTGTGTGAGAGGTGGGGGTGTGTGAGAGGTGGGGGTGGGTGTGAGGTGGGGGTGGGGCTGGGGGTGTGTGAGGTGGGGGGGGTGTGTGAGGTGGGGGGGGTGTGTGTGTGTGAGGTGGGTGTTTTTTGTGAGGTGGGGGTGTGTGTGTGTGAGGTGGTTGTTAATGTGAGTTGGGAGTGTGTGTGAGGTAGAGGTGCGTGTGAGATGGGCGTTGTGTGAGGTGGGCGTTGTGTGAGGTGGGCGTTGTGTGAGGTGGGCGTTGTGTGAGGTGGGCGTTGTGTGAGGTGGGCGTTGTGTGAGGTGGGCGTTGTGTGAGGTGGGCGTTGTGTGAGGTGGGCGTTGTGTGAGGTGGGCGTTGTGTGAGGTGGGCGTTGTGTGAGGTGGGCGTTGTGTGAGGTGGGCGTTGTGTGAGGTGGGCGTTGTGTGAGGTGGGCGTTGTGTGAGGTGGGCGTTGTGTGAGGTGGGCGTTGTGTGAGGTGGGCGTTGTGTGAGGTGGGCGTTGTGTGAGGTGGGCGTTGTGTGAGGTGGGCGTTGTGTGAGGTGGGCGTTGTGTGTGGTGGGCGTTGTGTGTGGTGGGCGTTGTGTGAGGCGGGCGTGTGTGAGAGTTGGGCGTGTGTGAGAGTTGGGCGTGTGTGAGAGTTGGGCGTGTGTGTGAGGTGGGGGTGTGTGTGAGGTGGGGGTGTGTGTGAGGTGGGGGTGTGTGAGAGGTGGGGATGTCTGTGAGGTGGGGGTGTGTGACAGGTGGGGGTGTCTGTGAGGTGGGGGTGTGTGAGAGGTGGGGGGTGTCTGTGAGGTGGGGGTGTCTGTGAGGTGGGGGTGTCTGTGAGGTGGGGGTGTCTGTGAGGTGGGGTGTCTGTGAGGTGGGGGTGTCTGTGAGGTGGGGGTGTGTGAGAGGTTGGGTTGTCTGTGAGGTGGCTGTGTGTGTGAGGTGGGGGTGTGTGTGAGGTTGGGGTGTGTGTGAGGTTGGGGTGTGTGTGAGGTTGGGGTGTGTGTGAGGTGGGGGGTGTGTGTGAGGTGGGGGTGTGTGTGAGGTGGGGGTGTGTCTGAGATGGGGGTGTGTCTGAGGTGGGGGTGTGTCTGAGGTGGGGGTGTGTGTGTGTGTGAGGTGGGGTTGTGTGTGTGTGTGTGAGGAGGGGGTCTGTGTGTGTGTGAGGTGGGGGTCTGTGTGAGGTGAGAGTGTGTGTGTGCTGGGGGACTGATTGAGGTGTGGGTGTGTGTATGCGGTGGAGGTGTATATGAGGTGGGGGTGTGTGTGTATGAGGTGGGAGTGGGTGTGAGGTGGGGTGTGTGTGTGTGTGAGCTCGGAGTGTCTGTGAGGTGGGGCTGTGTGAGAGGTGGGGGTGTGTGTGAGGTGGAGGTGTGTGTGAGGTGGGGGTCTGTCTGAGGTGGGTGTGTGTGTGTGTGTGAGGAGGGGTTGTGTGTGTGTGTGAGGTGGGGTTGTGTGTGTGTCTGAGGTGGGGTTGTGTGTGTGTCTGAGGTGGGTGTGTGTGTGTGTGAGGTGGGGTTGTGTGTGTGTGTCAGGTGAGGGTGTGTGTGAGTTGGGGGACTGAGTGAGGTGGGTGCGTGTGTGTGTGAGTTGGGGGACTGAGTGAGGTGGGTGCGTGTGTGTGTGAGTTGGGGGACTGAGTGAGGTGGGTGCGTGTGTGTGTGAGTTGGGGGACTGAGTGAGGTGGGTGCGTGTGTGTGTGTGAGGTGGGTGCGTGTGTGTGTGAGGTGGGTGCGTGTGTGTGTGAGGTGGGTGCGTGTGTGTGTGAGGTGGGTGCGTGTGTGTGTGAGGTGGGTGCGTGTGTGTGTGAGGTGGGTGCGTGTGTGTGTGAGGTGGGTGCGTGTGTGTGTGAGGTGGGTGCGTGTGTGTGTGAGGTGGGTGCGTGTGTGTGTGAGGTGGGTGCGTGTGTGTGTGAGGTGGGTGCGTGTGTGTGTGAGGTGGGTGCGTGTGTGTGTGAGGTGGGTGCGTGTGTGTGTGAGGTGGGTGCGTGTGTGTGTGAGGTGGGTGCGTGTGTGTGTGAGGTGGGTGCGTGTGTGTGTGAGGTGGGTGCGTGTGTGTGTGAGGTGGGTGCGTGTGTGTGTGAGGTGGGTGCGTGTGTGTGTGAGGTGGGTGCGTGTGTGTGTGAGGTGGGTGCGTGTGTGTGTGAGGTGGGTGCGTGTGTGTGTGAGGTGGGTGCGTGTGTGTGTGAGGTGGGTGCGGTGTGAGGTGGGTGCGGTGTGAGGTGGGTGCGGTGTGAGGTGGGTGCGGTGTGAGGTGGGTGCGGTGTGAGGTGGGTGCGGTGTGAGGTGGGTGCGGTGTGAGGTGGGTGCGGTGTGAGGTGGGTGCGGTGTGAGGTGGGTGCGGTGTGAGGTGGGTGCGGTGTGAGGTGGGTGCGGTGTGAGGTGGGTGCGGTGTGAGGTGGGGCGGTGTGTGAGGTGGGCGCGTGTGTGAGGTGGGCGCGTGTGTGAGGTGGGCGCGTGTGTGAGGTGGGCGTGTGTGTGAGGTGGGCGTGTGTGTGAGGTGGGCGTGTGTGTGAGGTGGGCGTGTGTGTGAGGTGGGCGTGTGTGTGAGGTGGGCGTGTGTGTGAGGTGGGCGTGTGTGTGAGGTGGGCGTGTGTGTGAGGTGGGCGTGTGTGTGAGGTGGGCGTGTGTGTGAGGTGGGCGTGTGTGTGAAGTGGGCGTGTGTGTGAGGTGGGCGTGTGTGTGAGGTGGGCGTGTGTGTGAGGTGGGCGTGTGTGTGAGGTGGGCGTGTGTGAGAGGTGGGCGTGTGTGAGAGGTGGGCGTGTGTGAGAGGTGGGCGTGTGTGAGAGGTGGCGTGTGTGTGAGGTGGGCATGTGTGTGAGGAGGGGGTGAGTGTGAGGTGGGGGTGAGTGTGAGGTGGGGGTGTGTGTGAGGTGGGGGTGTGTGTATGAGGTGGGTGTGTGTGTATGAGGTGGGGGTATGAGTGAGGTGCGGGTGTGTGTGAGGTGGGAATGTGTGAGGTGGGTGTGTGTGTGAGGTGGGGCTGTGTATGAGGAGCGGATTTGTATGAGGTGGGGGTGTGTGTGAGGTGTGGGCGTGTGTGTGAGGTGGGCGTGTGTGTGAGGTGGGCGTGTGTGTGAGGTGGGCGTGTGAGTGAGGTGGGCGTGTGAGTGAGGTGGGCGTGTGTGTGAGGTGGGCGTGTGTGTGAGGTGGGCGTGTGTGAGAGGTGGGCGTGTGTGAGAGGTGGGCGTGTGTGAGAGGTGGGCGTGTGTGAGAGGTGGGCGTGTGTGAGAGGTGGGCGTGTGTGAGAGGTGGCGTGTGTGTGAGGTGGGCGTGTGTGTGAGGTGGGCATGTGTGTGAGGAGGGGGTGAGTGTGAGGTGGGGGTGAGTGTGAGGTGGGGGTGTGTGTGAGGTGGGGGTGTGTGTATGAGGTGGGGGTGTGTGTATGAGGTGGGGGTATGAGTGAGGTGCGGGTGTGTGTGAGGTGGGAATGTGTGAGGTGGGTGTGTGTGTGAGGTGGGGCTGTGTATGAGGAGCGGATTTGTATGAGGTGGGGGGTGTGTGTGAGGTGTGGGTGTGTGTGTGAGGTGGGGGTGTGTGTGAGGTGGGGCTGTGTGTGTATGAGGTGGGGGTGTGTGTGAGGTGGGGGTGTGTGTGAAGTGGGGGTGTGTGTTTGATGGGGGTGTGTGTTAGATGGGGGTGTGTGTTAGATGGGGGTGTGTGTTAGATGGGGGTGTGTGTTAGATGGGGGTGTGTGTTAGATGGGGGTGTGTGTTAGATGGGGGTGTGTGTTAGATGGGGGTGTGTGTTAGATGGGGGTGTGTGTTAGATGGGGGTGTGTGTTAGATGGGGGTGTGTGTGAGAAGGGGGTGTGTGTGAGATGGGGGTGTGTGTGAGATGGGGGTGTGTGTGAGATGGGGGTGTGTGTGGGATGGGGGTGTGTGAGTGATGGGGCTGTGTGAGAGATGGGGCTGTGTGAGAGATGGGGCTGTGTGAGAGGTGGGGGTGTGTGAGAGGTGGGGGTGTGTGAGAGGTGGGGGTGTGTGAGAGGTGGGGGTGTGTGAGAGGTGGGGGTGTGTGAGAGGTGGGGGTGGGTGTGAGGTGGGGGTGGGTGTGTTTGAGGCGTGGGTGTGTGTGAGGTGGAGGGGTCTGTGTGTGTGAGGTGGGGTTTGTGTGTCTGTGAGGTGGGGGTGTGTGTGTGAGGTGGGGGTGTATGTGTGAGAGGTAGGGGTGTGTGTGTGTGAAGTGGGGTTTGTGTGTGTGAGGTGGGGTTTGTGTGTGTGAGAGTTGGGGGGGTTTGTGTGAGGTGTGGGTGTGTGTATGAGGTGGGTGTGTGTATGAGGTGGGTGTGTGTATGAGGTGGGTGTGTGTATGAGGTGGGTGTGTGTATGAGATGGGTGTGTGTATGAGGTGGGTGTGTGTGAGGTCGGAGTGTCTGTGAGATGGGGGTGTGTGTGAGGTGGGTGTGGTGTGAGATGGGGCTGTCTGTGAGGTGGGGGTGTCTGTGAGGTGGGGGTGTCTGTGAGGTGGGGGTGGGTGTCTGTGAGGTGGGGGTGGGTGTCTGTGAGGTGGGGGTGGGTGTATGCGGTGGGGGTGTATATGAGGTGGGGGTGTGTGTGTATGAGGTGGGGGTGTGTGTGTGTGAGGTGGGGGTGGGTGTGTGTGAGGTGGGGGTGGGTGTGTGTGAGGTGGGGGTGTGTGTGTATGAGGTGGGGTGTGTGTGTATGAGGTGGGGGTGTGTGTGAGGTGGGGGTGTGTGTGTATGAGGTTTGGGTGTGTGTGAGATGGGGGTGTGTGTGAGATGGGGGTGTGTGTGAGATGGGGGTGTGTGTGAGATGGGGGTGTGTGTGAGATGGGGGTGTGTGTGAGATGGGGGTGTGTGTGAGATGGGGGTGTGTGTGAGATGGGGGTGTGTGTGAGATGGGGGTGTGTGTGAGATGGGGGTGTGTGTGAGATGGGGGTGTGTGTGAGATGGGGGTGTGTGTGAGATGGGGTGTGTGTGAGATGGGGGTGTGTGCGAGATGGGGGTGTGTGTGAGATGGGGGGTGTGTGCGAGGATGGGGGTGTGTGAGTGATGGGGGTGTGTGAGTGATGGGGGTGTGTGAGAGGTGGGGGTGTGTGAGAGGTGGGGGTGGGTGTGAGGTGGGGGTGGGTGTGAGGTGGGGTGGGTGTGAGGTGGGGTGGGTGTGAGGTGGGGGTGTGGCTGGGGGTGTGTGAGGTGGGGGGGTGTGTGAGGTCAGGTGGTGTGTGTGTGTGAGGTGGGTGTTTTTTTGTGAGGTGGGGGGTGTGTGTGTGTGAGGTGGTTGTTAATGTGAGTTGGGAGTGTGTGTGAGGTAGAAGGTGCGTGTGAGGTGGGCGTTGTCGTGAGGTGGGCGTTGTGTGAGGTGGGCGTTGTGTGAGGTGGGCGTTGTGTGAGGTGGGCGTTGTGTGAGGTGGGCGTTGTGTGAGGTGGGCGTTGTGTGAGGTGGGCGTTGTGTGAGGTGGGCGTTGTGTGAGGTGGGCGTTGTGTGAGGTGGGCGTTGTGTGAGGTGGGCGTTGTGTGAGGTGGGCGTTGTGTGAGGTGGGCGTTGTGTGAGGTGGGCGTTGTGTGAGGTGGGCGTTGTGTGAGGTGGGCGTTGTGTGAGGTGGGCGTTGTGTGAGGTGGGCGTTGTGTGAGGTGGGCGTTGTGTGAGGTGGGCGTTGTGTGAGGTGGGCGTTGTGTGAGGTGGGCGTGTGTGAGAGTTGGGCGTGTGTGTGAGGTGGGGGTGTGTGTAAGGTGGGGGTGTGGTGTAAGGTGGGGGTGTGTGGTGAGGTGGGGTGTGTGTGAGGTGGGGTGTGTGTGAGATGGGGGTGTGTGTGAGGTGGGGGGGTGTGTGATGTGGGGGTGTGTGGGAGGTGGGGGTGTGTGGGAGGTGGGGGTGTGTGGGAGGTGGGGGGTGTGTGGGAGGTGGGGGTGTGTGGGAGGTGGGGGGTGTGTGAGTGAGGTGGGTGTCTGTGAAAGATGGGGGTGTCTGTGAAAGATGGAGGTGTCTGTGAGGTGGGGGTGTCTGTGAGGTGGGGGTGTCTGTGAGGTGGGGGTGTCTGTGAGGTGAGGGTGTCTGTGAGGTGGGGGTGTGTGAGAGGTGGGGGTGTCTGTGAGGTGGGGGTGTCTGTGAGGTGGGGGTGTCTGTGAGGTGGGGTGTGTGAGAGGTGGGGGATGTCTGTGAGGTGGGGGTGTGTGACAGGTGGGGGTGTCTGTGAGGTGGGGGTGTCTGTGAGGTGGGGTGTCTGTGAGGTGGGGGTGTCTGTGAGGTGGGGGTGTGTGAGAGGTTGGGTTGTCTGTGAGGTGGGTGTGTGTGTGAGGCGGGGGTGTGTGTGAGGTTGGGGTGTGTGTGAGGTGGGGGTGTGTCTGAGGTGGGGGTGTGTCTGAGGTGGGGGTGTGTCTGAGGTGGGGGTGTGTCTGAGGTGGGGGTGTGTCTGAGGTGGGGGTGTGTCTGAGGTGGGGGTGTGTCTGAGGTGGGGGTGTGTCTGAGGTGGGGGTGTGTCTGAGGTGGGGGTGTGTGTGTGTGTGAGGTGGGGTTGTGTGTGTGTGTGTGTGAGGAGGGGGTCTGTGTGTGTGTGAGATGGGGGTCTGTGTGAGGTGAGAGTGTGTGTGTGCTGGGGGACTGATTGAGGTGTGGGTGTGTGTATGCGGTGGAGGTGTATATGAGGTGGGGGTGTGTGTGTATGAGGTGGGAGTGGGTGGTGAGGTGGGTGTGTGTGTGTGTGTGAGCTCGGAGTGTCTGTGAGGTGGGGCTGTGTGAGAGGTGGGGGTGTGTGTGAGGTGGAGGTGTGTGTGAGGTGGGGGTCTGTCTGAGGTGGGTGTGTGTGTGTGTGTGAGGAGGGGTTGTGTGTGTGTGTGAGGAGGGGTTGTGTGTGTGTGTCTGAGGTGGGGGTTGTGTGTGTGTCTGAGGTGGGTGTGTGTGTGTGTGAGGTGGGGTTGTGTGTGTGTGTCAGGTGAGGGTGTGTGTGAGTTGGGGGACTGAGTGAGGTGGGTGCGTGTTGTGTGTGAGGTGGGTGCGTGTGTGCGTGAGGTGGGTGCGTGTGTGTGTGAGGTGGGTGCGTGTGTGTGTGAGGTGGGTGCGTGTGTGTGTGAGGTGGGTGCGTGTGTGTGTGAGGTGGTGCGTGTGTGTGTGAGGTGGGTGCGTGTGTGTGTGAGGTGGGTGCGGTGTGAGGTGGGTGCGGTGTGAGGTGGGTGCGGTGTGAGGTGGGTGCGGTGTGAGGTGGGTGCGGTGTGAGGTGGGTGCGGTGTGAGGTGGGTGCGGTGTGAGGTGGGTGCGGTGTGAGGTGGGTGCGGTGTGAGGTGGGTGGCGGTGTGAGGTGGGTGCGGTGTGAGGTGGGTGCGGTGTGAGGTGGGTGCGGTGTGAGGTGGGTGCGGTGTGAGGTGGGTGCGGTGTGAGGTGGGTGCGGTGTGAGGTGGGTGCGGTGTGAGGTGGGTGCGGTGTGAGGTGGGTGCGGTGTGAGGTGGGTGCGTGTGAGATGGGTGCGTGTGAGAGATGGGGGCGTGTGAGAGATGGGGGTGTGTGAGGTGGGTGGCGTGTGTGTGTGAGGTGGGTGCGTGTGTGTGTGAGGTGGGTGCGTGTGTGTGTGAGGTGGGTGCGTGTGTGTGTGAGGTGGGTGCGTGTGTGTGTGAGGTGGGTGCGTGTGTGTGTGAGGTGGGTGCGTGTGTGTGTGAGGTGGGTGCGGTGTGAGGTGGGTGCGGTGTGAGGTGGGTGCGGTGTGAGGTGGGTGCGGTGTGAGGTGGGTGCGGTGTGAGGTGGGTGCGGTGTGAGGTGGGTGCGGTGTGAGGTGGGTGCGGTGTGAGGTGGGTGCGGTGTGAGGTGGGTGCGGTGTGAGGTGGGTGCGGTGTGAGGTGGGTGCGGTGTGAGGTGGGGGTGGGTGTGAGGTGGGGGTGGGTGTGAGGTGGGGGTGGGGCTAGGGGGTGTGTGAGGTGGGGGTGTGTGTGAGGTGGGGGGGAGTGTGTGTGTGAGGTGGGTGTTTTTTGTGAGGTGGGGTGTGTGTGTGTGAGGTGGTTGTTAATGTGAGTTGGGAGTGTGTGTGAGGTAGAGGTGCGTGTGAGGTGGGCGTTGTGTGAGGTGGGCGTTGTGTGAGGTGGGCGTTGTGTGAGGTGGGCGTTGTGTGAGGTGGGCGTTTGTGTGAGGTGGGCGTTGTGTGAGGTGGGCGTTGTGTGAGGTGGGCGTTGTGTGAGGTGGGCGTTGTGTGAGGTGGGCGTTGTGTGAGGTGGGCGTTGTGTGAGGTGGGCGTTGTGTGAGGTGGGCGTTGTGTGAGGTGGGCGTTGTGTGAGGTGGGCGTTGTGTGAGGTGGGCGTTGTGTGAGGTGGGCGTTGTGTGAGGTGGGCGTTGTGTGAGATGGGCGTTGTGTGAGATGGCGTTGTGTGAGGTGGGCGTTGTGTGAGGTGGGCGTTGTGTGAGGTGGGCGTTGTGTGAGGTGGGCGTTGTGTGAGGTGGGCGTTGTGTGAGGTGGGCGTTGTGTGAGGTGGGCGTTGTGTGAGGTGGGCGTTGTGTGAGGTGGGCGTTGTGTGAGGTGGGCGTTGTGTGAGGTGGGCGTTGTGTGAGGTGGGTGTTGTGTGAGGTGGGTGTTGTGTGAGGCGGGTGTTGTGTGAGGCGGGTGTGTGTGTGAGGTGGGCGTGTGTGAGAGTTGGGCGTGTGTGAGAGTTGGGCGTGTGTGAGAGTTGGGGTTGTGTGTGAGGTGGGGTTGTGTGTGAGGTGGGGTGTGTGTGAGATGGGGGTGTGTGTGAGGTGGGGGGGTGTGTGATGTGGGGGTGTGTGGGAGGTGGGGTTGTGTGGGAGGTGGGGGTGTGTGGGAGGTGGGGGTGTGTGGGAGGTGGGGGTGTGTGTGTGAGGTGGGTGTCTGTGAAAGATGGGGGTGTCTGTGAAAGATGGAGGTGTCTGTGAGGTGGGGGTGTCTGTGAGGTGGGGGTGTCTGTGAGGTGGGGGTGTGTGAGAGGTGGGGATGTCTGTGAGGTGGGGGTGTGTGACAGGTGGGGGTGTCTGTGAGGTGGGGGTGTGTGAGAGGTGGGGGTGTCTGTGAGGTGGGGGGGTGTCTGTGAGGTGGGGGTGTGTGAGAGGTGGGGGTGTGTGAGAGGTGGGGGTGTCTGTGAGGTGGGGTGTCTGTGAGGTGGGGGTGTCTGTGAGGTGGGGGTGTCTGTGAGGTGGGGGGTGTGTGAGAGGTTGGGTTGTCTGTGAGGTGGGTGTGTGTGTGAGGTGGGGGTGTGTGTGAGGTTGGGGTGTGTGTGAGGTGGGGGTGTGTGTGAGGTGGGGGTGTGTCTGAGGTGGGGGTGTGTCTGAGATGGGGGTGTGTCTGAGGTGGGGGTGTGTCCTGAGGTGGGGGTGTGTGTGTGTGTGTGTGAGGTGGGTGTGTGTGTGTGTGTGTGTGAGGAGGGGGTCTGTGTGTGTGTGAGGTGGGGGTCTGTGTGAGGTGAGAGTGTGTGTGTGCTGGGGGACTGATTGAGGTGTGGGTGTGTGTATGCGGTGGAGGTGTATATGAGGTGGGGGTGTGTGTGTATGAGGTGGGGAGTGGGTGTGAGGTGGGTGTGTGTGTGTGTGTGAGCTCGGAGTGTCTGTGAGGTGGGGCTGTGTGAGAGGTGGGGGTGTGTGTGAGGTGGAGGTGTGTGTGAGGTGGGGGTCTGTCTGAGGTGGGTGTGTGTGTGTGTGTGTGAGGAGGGGTTGTGTGTGTGTCTGAGGTGGGGGTTGTGTGTGTGTCTGAGGTGGGGTTGTGTGTGTGTCTGAGGTGGGGTTGTGTGTGTGTGAGGTGGGGTTGTGTGTGTGTGTCAGGTGAGGGTGTGTGTGAGTTGGGGGACTGAGTGAGGTGGGTGCGTGTGTGTGTGAGTTGGGGGACTGAGTGAGGTGGGTGCGTGTGTGTGTGAGTTGGGGGACTGAGTGAGGTGGGTGCGTGTGTGTGTGAGTTGGGGGGACTGAGTGAGGTGGGTGCGTGTGTGTGTGAGTTGGGGGACTGAGTGAGGTGGGTGCGTGTGTGTGTGTGAGGTGGGTGCGTGTGTGTGTGAGGTGGGTGCGTGTGTGTGTGAGGTGGGTGCGTGTGTGTGTGAGGTGGGTGCGTGTGTGTGTGAGGTGGGTGCGTGTGTGTGTGAGGTGGGTGCGTGTGTGTGTGAGGTGGGTGCGTGTGTGTGTGAGGTGGGTGCGTGTGTGTGTGAAGTGGGTGCGGGTGGGGGTGTGTGAGGTGGGTGCGTGTGTGTGTGAGGTGGGTGCGTGTGTGTGTGAGGTGGGTGCGTGTGTGTGTGAGGTGGGTGCTGTGTGAGGTGGGTGCGGTGTGAGGTGGGTGCGGTGTGAGGTGGGTGCGGTGTGTGGTGGGTGCGGTGTGAGGTGGGTGCGGTGTTGAGGTGGGTGCGGTGTGAGGTGGGTGCGGTGTGAGGTGGGTGCGTGTTAGATGGGTGCGTGTGAGAGATGGGGGTGTGTGAGAGATGGGGGTGTGTGAGAGATGGGGGTGTGTGAGAGATGGGGGTGTGTGAGAGATGGGGGTGTGTGAGAGATGGGGGCGGGTGTGAGGTGGGGGTGTGTGTGTGAGGTGGCTGTTAATGTGAGTTGGGTGTGTGTTGTGGCGGTGCCTGTGAGGTGGGCGTGTGTGTGAGGTGGGCGTGTGTGTGAGGTGGGCGTGTGTGTGAGGTGGGCGTGTGTGTGAGGTGGGCGTGTGTGTGAGGTGGGCGTGTGTGAGAGGTGGGCGTGTGTGAGAGGTGGGCGTGTGTGAGAGGTGGCGTGTGTGTGAGGTGGGCGTGTGTGTGAGGTGGGCGTGTGTGTGAGGAGGGGGTGAGTGTGGGGTGGGGGTGAGTGTGAGGTGGGGGTGTGTGTGAAGGTGGGGGTGTGTGTATGAGGTGGGGGTGTGTGTATGAGGTGGGGGGTATGAGTGAGGTGCGGGTGTGTGTGAGGTGGGAATGTGTGAGGTGGGTGTGTGTGTGAGGTGGGGCTGTGTATGAGGAGCGGATTTGTATGAGGTGGGGGTGTGTGTGTGAGGTGGGGGTGTGTGTGAGGTGTGGGTGTGTGTGTGAGGTGGGGGGTGTGTGAGGTGGGGCTGTGTCTGTGAGCTGGGGGTGTCTGTGAGCTGGGGGTGTCTGTGAGCTGGGGGTGTCTGTGAGCTGGGGGTGTCTGTGATCTGGGGGGGGTGCGTGAAAGATGGGGGTGTGTGAAAGATGGGGGTGTCTGTGAGCTGGGGGTGTCTGTGAGCTGGGGGTGTCTGTGAGCTGGGGGTGTCTGTGAGCTGGGGGTGTCTGTGAGGTGGGGGTGTCTGTGAGGTGGGGGTGTGTGAGAGGTTGGGTTGTCTGTGAGGTGGGTGTGTGTGTGAGGTGGGGGTGTGTGTGAGGTTGGGGGTGTGTGTGAGGTGGGGGTGTGTCTGAGGTGGGGGTGTGTCTGAGGTGGGGTGTGTCTGAGGTGGGGGTGTGTCTGAGGTGGGGGTGTGTCTGAGGTGGGGGTGTGTCTGAGGTGGGGGTGTGTCTGAGGTGGGGGTGTGTCTGAGGTGGGGGTGTGTGTGTGTGTGAGGTGGGGTTGTGTGTGTGTGTGTGAGGAGGGGGTCTGTGTGTGTGTGAGGTGGGGGTCTGTGTGAGGTGAGAGTGTGTGTGTGCTGGGGGACTGATTGAGGTGTGGGTGTGTGTATGCGGTGGAGGTGTATATGAGGTGGGGGTGTGTGTGTATGAGGTGGGAGTGGGTGTGAGGTGGGTGTGTGTGTGTGTGTGAGCTCGGAGTGTCTGTGAGGTGGGGCTGTGTGAGAGGTGGGGGTGTGTGTGAGGTGG
>JANJGN010002648.1:0-42500 GCA_026770705.1 Isurus oxyrinchus
GAGGGTTTACTGAGTGACAGTGTGAGGGAGCTGGATTAACATCAGTACAGATAGTCAGTAACACAGGGTGCTCGGGGGGAGAGGGGTTACTGAGTGACGGTGTGAGGGAGCTGAATTAACATCAGTACAGATAGAGTCAGTAACACAGGGTGCTGGGGGGGAGAGGGGTTGCTGAGTGACAGTGTGAGGGAGCTGGATTAACATCAGTACAGATACAGTCAGTAACACAGGGTGCTGGGAGAGAGAGGGGTTACTGAGTGACAGTGTGAGGGGGCTGGATTAACATCAGTACAGATACAGTCAGTAACACAGGGTGCTGGGGTGAGAGGGGTTACTGAGTGACAGTGTGAGGGAGCTGGATTAACATCAGTACAGATACAGTCAGTAACACAGGGCGCTGGGGCAAGAGGGGTTACTGAGTGACAGTGTGAGGGAGCTGGATTAACATCAGTACAGATACAATCAGTAACACAGGGAGCTCAGGGGGAGAGGGGTTACTGAGTGACAGTGTGAAGGAGCTGGATTAACATCAGTACAGATAGTCAGTAACACAGGGTGCTGGGGGGGAGAGGGGTTAGTGAGTGACAGTATGAGGGAGCTGGATTAACATCAGTACAGATACAGTCAGGAACACAGGGTGCTGGGGGGAGAGGGGTTACTGAGTGACAGTGTGAGGGAGCTGGATTAACATTAGTACAGATACAGTCAGTAACACAGGGTGCTGGGGGGAGAGGGGTTACTGAGTGACAGTGTGAGGGAGCTGGATTAACATCAGTACAGATACTGTCAGTAACACAGGGTGCTGGTGGGAGAGGGGTTAATGAGTGACAGTGTGAGGGAACTGGATTAACATTAGTACAGATACAGTCAGTAACACAGGGTGCTGGGGGGAGAGGGGTTAATGAGTGACAGTGTGAGGGAACTGGATTAACATCAGTACAGATACAGTCAGTAACACAGGGTGCTGGGGGGGAGAGGGGTTACTGAGTGACAGTGTGAGGGAGCTGGATTAACATCAGTACAGATACAGTCAGTAACACAGGGTGCTGGGGGGAGAGGGGTTACTGAGTGACAGTGTGAGGGAGCTGGATTAACATCAGTACAGATACAGTCAGTAACACAGGGAGCTGGGGTGGAGAGGGGTTACTGAGTGACAGTGTGATGAAGCTGGATACACATCAGTACAGATACAGTCAGTAACACAGGGAGCTGGGGTGGAGAGGGGTTACTGAGTGACAGTGTGATGAAGCTGGATACACATCAGTACAGATACAGTCAGTAACACAGGGAGCTGGGGGGAGAGGGGTTACTGAGTGACAGTGTGAGGGAGCTGGATTAACATCAGTACAGATACGGTCAGTAACACAGGGTGCTGGGGGAGAGGGGTTACTGAGTGACAGTGTGAAGGAGCTGGATTAACATCAGTACAGATACAGTCAGTAACACAGGGTGCTGGGGGGAGAGTGGTTACTGAGTGACAGTGTGAGGGAGCTGGATACACATTAGTACAGAAACAGTCAGTAACACAGGGTGCTGGGGGGAGAGGGGTTACTGAGTGACAGTGTGAGGGAGCTGGATTAACATCAGTACAGATACAGTCAGTAACACAGGGTGCTGGGGGGAGAGGGGTTACTGAGTGACAGTGTGAGGGAGCTGGATTAACATCAGTACAGATACAGTCAGTAACACAGGGTGCTGGGGAGGAGAGGGGTTACTGAGTGACAGTGTGAGGGAGCTGGATTAACATCAGTACAGATACGGTCAGTAACACAGGGTGCTGGGGGAGAGGGGTTACTGAGTGACAGTGTGAGGGAGCTGGATTAACATCAGTACAGATACAGTCAGTAACACAGGGTGCTGGGGGGAGAGTGGTTACTGAGTGACAGTGTGAGGGAGCTGGATACACATTAGTACAGAAACAGTCAGTAACACAGGGTGCTGGGGGGAGAGGGGTTACTGAGTGACAGTGTGAGGGAGCTGGATTAACATCAGTACAGATACAGTCAGGTAACACAGGTTGCTGGGGGGAGAGGGGTTACTGAGTGATGGTGTGAGGGAGCTGGATTAACATCAGTATAAATACAGTCAGTAACACAGGGTTCTGGGGGGGAGAGGGGTTACTGAGTGACAGTGTGAGGGAGCTGGGTTAACTTCAGTACAGATACAGTCAGTAACACAGGGTGCTGGGGGGGGAGAGGGGTTACTGAGTTACAGTGTGAGGGAGCTGGATTAACATCAGTACAGATACAGTCAGGTAGCACAGGTTGCTGGGGGGAGAGGGGTTACTGAGTGATGGTGTGAGGGAGCTGGATTAACATCAGTATAAATACAGTCAGTAACACAGTGTTCTGGGGGGGAGGGGGGTTACTGAGTGACAGTGTGAGGGAGCTGGGTTAACTTCAGTACAGATACAGTCAGTAACACAGGGTGCTGGGGGGGAGAGGGGTTACTGAGTGACAGTGTGAGGGAGCTGGATTAACATCAGTTCAGATACAGTCAGTAACACAGGGTGCTGGGGGGAGAGGGGTTACTGAGTGATTGGGTGAGGGAGCTGGATTAACATCAGTACAGATACAGTCAGTAACACAGGGTGCTGGGTGGAGAGGGGTTACTGAGTGACAGTGTGAGGGAGCTGGATTAACATCAGTACAGATACAGTCAGTAACATAGGGTGCTGGGGGGAGAGGGGTTACTGAGTGACAGTGTTAGGGAGCTGGATTAACTTCAGTACAGATGCAGTCAGTAACACAGGGTGCTGGGGGGAGAGGGGTTACTGAGTGACAGTGTGAGGGAGCTGGATTATCATCAGTACAGATACAGTCAGTAACACAGGGAGCTCGGGGGGAGAGGGGTTACTGAGTGACGGCGTGAGGGAGCTGGATTAACATCAGTACAGATACAGTCAGTAACACAGGGTGCTGGGGGAGAGGGGTTACTGAGTGACAGTGTGAGGGAGCTGGATTAACATCAGTACAGATACAGTCAGTATCACAGGGTGCTGGGGGGGAGAGGGGTTACTGAGTGACTGTGAGGGAGCTGGATTAACATCAGTACAGCTACAGTCAGTAACACAGGGTGCTGGGGGGAGAGGGGTTACTGAGTGATAGTGTGAGGGAGCTGGATTAACATCAGTACAGATACAGTCAGTAACACAGGGTGCTGGGGGGAGAGGGGTTACTGAGTGACAGTGTGAGGGAGCTGGATTAACATCAGTACAGATACAGTCAGTAACACAGGGTGCTGGGGGGAGAGGGTTACTGAGTGACAGTGTGAGGGAGCTGGATTAACATCAGTACAGATACAGTCAGTAACACAGGGTGCTGGGGGGGAGAGGGGTTACTGAGTGACAGTGTGAGGGAGCTGGATTAACATCAGTACAGATACAGTCAGTAACACAGGGTGCTGGGGGGGAGAGGTGTTACTGAGTGACAGTGTGAGGGAGCTGGATTAACATCGGTACAGATACAGTCAGTAACACAGGGTGCTCGGGGGGAGAGGGGTTACTGAGTGACAGTGTGAGGGAGCTGGATTAACATCAGTACAGATACAGTCAGTAACACAGGGTGCTGGGGGAGAGGGGTTACTGAGTGACAGTGTGAGGGAGCTGGATACACATCAGTACAAATACAGTCAGTAACAGGCTGCTGTGGGGAAGATGGAGAGGGTGTTCACTATCTCAGTACTTCTCCCTCCGTCTCCAGGATATTGAGGAAATAGACTTTGCCCCCTGACAGGTTTAGCCAGCCCCTCTCCAACCCGGGTTGCACTTGTTGACACAGAGTGGGGTTGGCACACGGAACTGTCACCCACCCTCCAATGACACATTCATCCAGCCTGTGTCCCAATTGAATAGTTTACAACTGAGATGGCTCGATATTTCTGGTTGCTAATGGGATTAAGTGTGACGGAGTTCGCGGGAATGAATGGCTTCATCTCCTGAATATGTTCTCTCTCAGCCTCTGCCTCTGTCAATCTCTCTTTCTCTCGCTCCGTCTCTCTCTCTCTCTCTCTCGTCATACATTCTCCCTCCCACCTCACCCTCCCTCTCAGTCTCCGGCCGTCTCTCTCCTCTTTCGGACCACTTTGTGATGTGTCAACACTTTTTCTGTGTGAAGTGCTGTTGAAAGGTGCTCGAGGTTACAATGTCAGGTTGGCGGCACACAATTTGTGTGCTGCAAGAGCCGGGTAAACGAACAGTTAACCAGTCTTTTTTTTTTAAGTGATGTCAGTTAGGGCATTCCCTCAGTACTGACCCCCTGACAGTGCGGCACTCCCTCAGTACTGACCCCCTGACAGTGCGGCACTCCCTCAGTACTAATCCTCCGACAGTGCGGCACTCCCTCAGTACTGACCCTCTGACAGTGCGGCACTCCCTCAGTACTAATCCTCCGACAGTGCGGCACTCCCTCAGTACTGACCCCCTGACAGTGCGGCACTCCCTCAGTACTGACCCCCTGACAGTGCGGCACTCCCTCAGTACTGACCCCCTGACAGTGCAGCGCTTCCTCAGTACTGACCCCCTGACAGTGTGGCACTCCCTTAGTACTGACACTCTGACAGTGCGGCGCTCCCTCAGTACTGACACTCTGAGACTGCGGCACTGCCTCAGTACTGACCGTTCGACAGTGCAGCACTCCCTGAGCACTGACACTCTGACAGTATAGCACTCCCTCAGTACTGACCGTTCGACAGTGCAGCACTCCCTGAGCACTGACACTCTGACAGTGCAGCACTCTCTCATTACTGACCCTCTGACAGTGCAGCACTCCCTGAGCACTGACCCTCTGACAGTGCAGCACTCCCTGAGCGCTGACACTCTGACAGTGCAGCACTCCCTCATTACTGACCCTCCGACAGTGCAGCACTCCCTCAGTACTGACACTCCGACAGTGCAGCACTCCCTCAGCACTGACACTCCGACAGTGCAGCACTCCCTCATTACTGACACTCCGACAGTGCAGCACTCCCTCATTACTGACACTCCGACAGTGCAGCACTCCCTCATTACTGACCCTCCGACAGTGCAGCACTCCCTCATTACTGACACTCCGACAGTGCAGCACTCCCTCATTACTGTCACTCTGACATGCAGCACTCCCTCATTAGTGACCCTTTGACAGTGCAGCACTGCCTCAGTACTGAGCCTCCGACAGTGCAGCACTCCCTCAGTACTGAGCCTCCGACAGTGCAGCACACCCTCATTACTGACCATCTGACAGTGCGGCACTCCCTCAGTACTGACCCTCTGACAGCGCAGTACTCCCTCAGTAATGACCCTCTGACAATGCGGCACTCCCTCAATACTGACCATCCTACAGTGTGGCACTCCCTCAGTACTGACCCTCCGACAGTGCAGCACTCCCTCCATGCTGATACCCCTGCAGTGCAGCACTCCCTCAGTATTCACACAACAACAGTGCAGCACATGCTCAGTACTGACTCCCTGACAGTGCAGCACCCCCTCAGGACTGACCCTTTGACAGTGCAGCGCTCCCTCATTGGTCACCTTCCGACAGAGTAACACTGTCTCAGTTCTGCCCCTCTGACTACAGCGCATTCCCTCATTACTCAACCTCGGGCAGTGCAGAACTCCCTCAGTCTGAACCACCGAATGTGCAGAACTTCCTCAGCACTCAGCCCCTGACAGTGCAGCACTACCACAGTGCTGACTCTCTGAATATCCACTGATACTGCAGCACTCCCTCAGTACTGACCCTCCGGGCTGTGAAGTGTTCCCTTATTACTCACCCTCCGAAAGTGCAGCAATCCCTCAATAGTTCCTCTGACAATGCAGCACTCCCTCAGTACTGACCCTCGGACAGTGCAGCACTCCCTCAGTACTGACCCTCTGACAGTGCAGCACTCCCTCAAATCGAACCCTCAGACAGTGCAGCAACCCATCAGGTCTGACCATCCGACATTGTGACACTCCCTCAGTACTGACCCACTGACATTGCAGCACTCTCTCAGTGCTGATCCTAGATCAGTGCAGCATTCCCTCAGTACTGCTCCTCCGATAGTGCAGCACTCCCTCAAAAGTCAACCTCTGACATTGCAGCACTACCGCAGTACTCACCCACCAACATTTCAGCACTACCTCCTGCTGACTCTCTGACAGTTCTGCACTCCCTCAGTCCTGGCATTCCAACAGTGTGGCGCTCCCTCACTACTGACCCTCCGACAGCACGGCACTCCCTCAGTACTGACCCGCCGACAGCACAGCACGCCTTCAGTA
Source organism: Isurus oxyrinchus (assembly GCA_026770705.1). Lineage (NCBI taxonomy): Eukaryota > Metazoa > Chordata > Chondrichthyes > Lamniformes > Lamnidae > Isurus > Isurus oxyrinchus. The sequence continues at coordinate 6,236 of JANJGN010002648.1, forward strand.
CTGACCCTCTGACAGTGCAGCAACCCGTCAGTGCTGATCCTACATCAGTGCAGCGCTCTCTCAGTGCTGACCCTCTGACAGTGCAGCAACCCATCAGTGCTGATCCTACATCAGTGCAGCGCTCTCTCAGTGCTGACCCTCGACAATGTGACACTGCCTCAATATTGACCCTCTGACAGGGCAGATGTCCTTCAGTATTGACATTCCAACAGTGCAGCACTCGCTCAGTACTGAACGTTCGTCTGTACAGCACTCCCTCAGTACTGAGCCTCTGACAGTGCAGCACTCCCTCACTATGAACCCTCAGACAGTGCAGCAGTCCATCAGGACTGAACCTCCGACAGTGCGGCACTTCCTCAGGACTGACACACCAACAATGCGGCACTGCCTCAGTACTGACCCTTCGACAGTGAAGCATTCCCTCAGTACTCACTCTCTGACAGTGCAGCACTCCCTCAGTACTGAGCCTCCGGCAGTGTAGAACTCTCTCAGTACTGATCCCCTGACAGTGCAGCACATGCTCAGTACTGACTCCCCATCAGTGCAGCACTCCCTCAGGACTGACCCTCTGACAGTGCAGCACTCCCTCAGTACTCACCCTCTGACAGTGCAGCACTCCCTCAGTACTGAGCCTCCGGCAGTGTAGAACTCTCTCAGTACTGATGCTCTGACAGTGCAGCACATGCTCAGTACTGACTCCCCATCAGTGCAGTGCTAACTCAGCACTGACCCTCTGACAGTGCACCACTCCCTCATTACTAACCCCCTGACAGTGCAGAACACCCGTAATACTGACCCCCTGACAGTGCAGCACTACCTCTGTACTGACCCTCCGAAAGTGCAGCACATGCTCAGTACTGACTCCCTGACAGTGCAGCACTACCTCAGAACTGACCCTCCGACAGTGCAGCGCTCCCTCAATACAGACCCTCCGACAATGCGGCACTCCAGCAGTACTGAACCTTCGACAATGCGGCACTCCCTCACTACTGACCCTCCGACAGTGCGGCACTCACCCAGTACTGAAACTCTGACAATGCGGCAATCACTCAGTACCGACCATCCTACAGTGTAGCACTCCCTCAGTACTGACCCTCCGAAAGTGCACCAGTCCCTCAGTGTTGACACGTCTGACAGTGCAGCACTCCCTCAGTACTGAGCTTCCGGCAGTGTAGTACTCCCTCAGTACTGACTCCACGGCAGTGCAGCACTCCCTCAGGACTGATCCGCTGATACTGCAGCACTCCCTCAGTACTGAGCTTCCGGCAGTGTAGTACTCCCTCAGTACTAACTCCACGGCAGTGCAGCACTCCCTCAGGACTGATCCTCTGACAGTGCAGTACTCCCTCAGTACAAATTCCCCTACAGTCAAGCACTCCCTCAGCACTGAACCTCTGACAGTGCAGCAGTTACTCAGTGTTCACACAACAGTGCAGCACCCCGTCAGTCCTCACCCTCCGACAGTGCAGCACTCCCTCAGTACTGACCCGCTGACAGTGCAGCACTCCCTCAGTACGAACCCTCAGACAGTGCAGCACTCCCTCAGTACGAACCCTCAGACTGTGCAGCACTCCCACAGACTGACCATCTGACATTGCAGCACTCCCTCAGGACTGACCCACCAACAGTGCAGCGCTCCCTCAGGACTGACCCTCTGAAAGTGAGGCACTGCCTCAGTACTGACCCAATGACAGTGCAGACGTCCCTCAGTATTGACATTCTGATAGAGCAGTACTCCCTGAGTACTGAACCTTCGACAGCGTAGGAATCCCTCAGTACTGACCATCCGACTGTGTGGCACTCCTTCACTAAACAAACACCGACAGTGCAGCACTCCCTCAGTACCGAACTTCTGACAGTGTAGCACTCCCTCAGTACCGACCCTCTGACAGTGCAGCACTCCCTCAGTACTGACCATCTGACAGTGTGGCACTCCTTCAGTGGTCACCCACCGACAGTGCAGCGCTGCCACAGTAATGAACCTCCGACAGTGAGGCTCTCCCTCAGTACTCACCCTCAGACAGTGGAGCACTCCCTCAGTACTGACCCTCTGACAGTGCAGCACTCCCTCAGAACTGACTCGCTGACATTGTAGCTCCCCTTCAACACTGACATTCCAACAGTGCAGCACTCCCTCAGCACTGACCCTCCGGCAGTGCAGCTCTCCCTCAGTACTGACCATCCGACAATGTGGCTCTCCCTCAATGCTGATCCTGCATTAGTGCAGCACTCACTCGGTACTGATACTCTGACAGTGCAACACTCCCTCAGTACGGACTCTCCGACAGTGCAACACTCCCTCAGTACTGACCTTCCAACAGAGTGGCACTCCCTAGGCAATGACTCACTGAGAGAGTAGCACTCCCTCAGTACTGACACTCAGCAGTGCAGCGCTCCCTCAGTACTGACCCACTGACAGTGCGGCACTCCGTCAGTACTGACCCTCCGACAATGCAGCACTCCCTTAAGTCTGACCCTCTGACAGTGCAGCGCTCCATCAGTACTAAGACTCTGACAGTGCAGCACTCCCTCAATATGGACTCTCCGACAGTGCAGCACTCCCTCAGTACTGACCTTCCCACAGTACTGAGCCTCAGACAGTGCAGACGTCCCTCAGTATTGACATTCCAACAGTGCAACACTCTCATAGTACTGAACCTTGGACATTGCAGCGCTCCCTCAGCCCTGAAATTCCAATAGTGCAGCACACCCTCAGCACTGACTCTCTGACAGTGCAGCACTCCCTCAGTACTGACCCTCAAACAGTGCAGTTTTCCCTCAGTACTGATTCTCCGACAATGTGGCACTCTTTCAGTAGTCACCCACCGACAGTGCAGAACTCCCTCAGTAATGACCCTCTGACAGTGGAGCAATTCCTCAGCCCTGCTATTCCAACAGTGCTGCACTCCCTCAGCACTGACCCTCCGACAGTGTTGCACTCCCTCAGTGCTGATCTCACATTTGTGCAGCACTCCCTCGGTACTGACCCTCCATCAGTGCAGCACTCGCTCAGTACTCACCCTCCGACAGTCCAGTTTTCCCTCTGTACTGACCCTCCGACAGTGCAGTACTCCCTCAGTACTGACCCTCTGACAGTGCAGCACTCCCTCAGCAGGACCCTACGGCAGTGCAGCTTTCGCTCAGTACTGAGCCTCTGACAGTGCAGCACTCCCTCAGTACTGACCATCTGACAGGGCGGTACACCATCAGTACTGACCCCCTGACAGTGCGGCACTCCCTCAGTGCTGATACTGCGGCAGTGCAGCACTCCCTCAGAACTGACCCTCTGACAGTGCAGCACTCCCTCAGTACTGACCTCCCAACAGAGTGGCACTCCCAAGGCAATGACTCACTGAGAGTGTAGCACTCCCTCAGTACTGACCCTTGGCAGTGCATCGCACCCTTAGTACTGACCCACCGACAGTGCGGCACTCAGTCAGTACTGACCCTCCGACAATGCAGCACTCCCTCAGGTCTGACCCTCTGACAGTGCAGCGCTCCATCAGTACTAATCCTCTGACAGTGCAGCACTGCCTCACTACTGACCCTCTGACAGTGCAGACGTCCCTCAGTATTGACATTCCAACAGTGCAAGACTCTCATAGTACTGAACCTTGGACATTGCAGCGCTCCCTCAGCCCTGAAATTCCAATAGTGCAGCACTCCCTCAGCACTGAGACTCCGGAAGTGCAGCACTCCCTCAGCACTGACTCTCCGACAGTGCAGCACTCCCTCAGCACTGAGACTCCGGAAGTGCAGCACTCCCTCAGCACTGACTCTCCGACAGTGCAGCACTCCCTCAGTACTGACCCTCCAACAGTGCAGTTTTCCCTCAGTACTGACTCTCCGACAATGTGCAACTCTTTCAATAGTCACCAACCGACAGTGCAGCACTCCCTCAGTACTGACCCGCTGACAGTACAGCACTCCCGAAGTACTGATCCTCCAACAGTGCAGCACTGCCTCAATACTGACTGTCTGACAGTGCAGCACTCCCTCAGTACTGTCCCTCCGATAGTGCAGCACTGCCTCACTACTGACCCTCTGACAGTGCAGCAGTCCCTCAGTACTGTCCCTCCGATAGTGCAGCACTGCCTCACTACTGACCCTCTGACAGTGCAGCAATCCCACACCCCTGACATTCCAACAGTGCTGCACTCCCTCAGCACAGACGCTCTGACAATGTTGCACTCCCTCAGTGCTGATCTCACATTTGTGCAGCGCTCCCTCGGTACTGACCCTCCATCAGTGCAGCACTCGCTCAGTACTCACCCTCCGACAGTGCAGTTTTCCCTCTGTACTGACCCTCTGACAGTGCAGCACTCGCTCAGTACTCACCCTCCGACAGTGCAGCACTCCCTCAGTACTGACCCTCTGACAGTACAGCACTCCCTCAGTACTGACCCTCCGACAATGCAGCACTCCCTCAGGTCTGACCCTCCGACAATGCAGCACTCCCTCATGTCTGACCCTATGACAGTGCAGCGCTCCATCAGTACTAAGCCTCTGACAGGGCAGCACTGCCTCACTACTGACCCTCTGACAGTGCAGACGTCCCTCAGTATTGACATTCCAACAGTGCAAGACTCTCATAGTACTGAAACTTGGACATTGCAGCGCTCCCTCAGCACTGAAATTCCAATAGTGCAGCACACCCTCAGCACTGACTCTCCGACAGTGCAGCACTCCCTCAGTACTGACTCTCCGACAGTGCAGTTTTCTCTCAGTACTGACTCTCCGACAATGTGCAACTCTTTCAATAGTCACCCACCGACAGTGCAGCACTCCCTCAGTACTGACCCGCTGACAGTACAGCACTCCCGAAGTACTGATCCTCCAACAGTGCAGCACTGCCTCAATACTGACCCTCTGACAGTGCAGCACTCCCTCAGTACTGACCCTCCGACAGTGCAGCACTGCCTCACTACTGACCCTCTGACAGTGCAGCAATCCCACAGCCCTGACATTCCAACAGTGCTGCACTCCCTCAGCACAGACGCTCTGACAATGTTGCACTCCCTCAGTGTTGATCTCACATTTGTGCAGCGCTCCCTCGGTACTGACCCTCCATCAGTGCAGCACTCGCTCAGTACTCACCCTCCGACAGTGCAGTTTTCCCTCTGTACTGACCCTTCGACACTGCGGCACTCCATCATTATTGACCCTCTGACAGTGCAGCACTCCCTCAGTACTGACCCTCTGACAGGGCAGTACTCCCTCAGTACTGACCCTCTGACATTGCAGCATTCCCTCAGCCTTGACATTCCAACAGTGCAGCACTCCGTCAGTACTGACCCTCCGACAGTGCGGCACTCCATCAGGACAGACATGCCCACAGTGCGGCACTCCCTCAGACTGACTCTCTGACAGTGCAGCACTCCCTCAGTCCTGACCGTCAGGCAGTGCAGCGCTCCCTCAGTACTGACTCACAAACAGTGCGGCACTCCATCAGTATTGACCCTCCGACAGTGCAGCACTCCCTCAGTACTGACCCTCCAACAGTGCAGTTTTCCCTCAGTACTGACTCTCCGACAATGTGCAACTCTTTCAATAGTCACCAACCGACAGTGCAGCACTCCCTCAGTACTGACCCGCTGACAGTACAGCACTCCCGAAGTACTGATCCTCCAACAGTGCAGCACTGCCTCAATACTGACTGTCTGACAGTGCAGCACTCCCTCAGTACTGTCCCTCCGATAGTGCAGCACTGCCTCACTACTGACCCTCTGACAGTGCAGCAGTCCCTCAGTACTGTCCCTCCGATAGTGCAGCACTGCCTCACTACTGACCCTCTGACAGTGCAGCAATCCCACACCCCTGACATTCCAACAGTGCTGCACTCCCTCAGCACAGACGCTCTGACAATGTTGCACTCCCTCAGTGCTGATCTCACATTTGTGCAGCGCTCCCTCGGTACTGACCCTCCATCAGTGCAGCACTCGCTCAGTACTCACCCTCCGACAGTGCAGTTTTCCCTCTGTACTGACCCTCTGACAGTGCAGCACTCGCTCAGTACTCACCCTCCGACAGTGCAGCACTCCCTCAGTACTGACCCTCTGACAGTACAGCACTCCCTCAGTACTGACCCTCCGACAATGCAGCACTCCCTCAGGTCTGACCCTCCGACAATGCAGCACTCCCTCATGTCTGACCCTATGACAGTGCAGCGCTCCATCAGTACTAAGCCTCTGACAGGGCAGCACTGCCTCACTACTGACCCTCTGACAGTGCAGACGTCCCTCAGTATTGACATTCCAACAGTGCAAGACTCTCATAGTACTGAAACTTGGACATTGCAGCGCTCCCTCAGCACTGAAATTCCAATAGTGCAGCACACCCTCAGCACTGACTCTCCGACAGTGCAGCACTCCCTCAGTACTGACTCTCCGACAGTGCAGTTTTCTCTCAGTACTGACTCTCCGACAATGTGCAACTCTTTCAATAGTCACCCACCGACAGTGCAGCACTCCCTCAGTACTGACCCGCTGACAGTACAGCACTCCCGAAGTACTGATCCTCCAACAGTGCAGCACTGCCTCAATACTGACCCTCTGACAGTGCAGCACTCCCTCAGTACTGACCCTCCGACAGTGCAGCACTGCCTCACTACTGACCCTCTGACAGTGCAGCAATCCCACAGCCCTGACATTCCAACAGTGCTGCACTCCCTCAGCACAGACGCTCTGACAATGTTGCACTCCCTCAGTGTTGATCTCACATTTGTGCAGCGCTCCCTCGGTACTGACCCTCCATCAGTGCAGCACTCGCTCAGTACTCACCCTCCGACAGTGCAGTTTTCCCTCTGTACTGACCCTTCGACACTGCGGCACTCCATCATTATTGACCCTCTGACAGTGCAGCACTCCCTCAGTACTGACCCTCTGACAGGGCAGTACTCCCTCAGTACTGACCCTCTGACATTGCAGCATTCCCTCAGCCTTGACATTCCAACAGTGCAGCACTCCGTCAGTACTGACCCTCCGACAGTGCGGCACTCCATCAGGACAGACATGCCCACAGTGCGGCACTCCCTCAGACTGACTCTCTGACAGTGCAGCACTCCCTCAGTCCTGACCGTCAGGCAGTGCAGCGCTCCCTCAGTACTGACTCACAAACAGTGCGGCACTCCATCAGTATTGACCCTCCGATAGTGCAGCACTCCCTCAGGACTGATCCTCCGACAGTGCGGCAATCCCTCAGTTCTTACCCTCCATCAGTGCAACACTCCCTCAGTACTATCCCCTCGACAGTTGCAGCGCTCACTCATTATTGACCCTCTGACAGCGCAGCACTCCCTCAGTACTGACCCTCTAACAGTGCAGCGCTCCCTCAGTACTGACCCTCCGACAGTGTTGCACTCCCTCAGTGCTAATCCCGCATTTGTGCAGCACTCCCTCGGTACTGACCCTCCATCAGAGCGGCACTCGCTCAGTACTAACCCTCCGACAGTGCAGTTTTCCCTCTGTACTGACCCTCCAACATGCAGTACTCCCTCAGTACTGACCCTCCAACAGTGCAGCACTCCCTCAGTACTGACCCTCCGACAGTGCTGCATTCCCTCAGGACTGATCCTCTGACAGTGCGGCAATCCCTCAGTTCTTACCCTCCATCAGTGCAACACTCCCTCGGTAATACCACCTCGACAGTGCGGTGCTCATTCATTATTGACACTCAGACAGTGCAGCACTCCCTCAGTACTGAGCCTGTAACATTGCGGTTCTCCATCAGTACTGACCCACCGGCAGTGCAGCTCCTGCTCAGTACTGACCCTCTGACAGTGTAGCACTCCCTCAGTACTGACTCTCTGACATTGTAGCTCTCCTTCAACACTGACATTCCAACAGTGCAGCACTCCCACAGCACTGACCCTCCGGCACTGCAGCACTCCCTTAGTACTGACCCTCCGACAGTGCAGCACTCCCTCAGAATAGACCCTCAGACAGTGAGGAACTCCCTCAGTACTGATCCTCCAACGGTGCGGCAGTCCTTCACTACTGACCCTCCGACAGTGCGGCACTCCCGCATTGCTGACCCTCTGACAGTGCTGCACTCTCCCAGTACTGAACCTCCGACAGTGCAGCACTCCCTCAGTTCCGACATTCCTACAGTGTAGCACTCCCTCAGTACTGACCCTCCGAAAGTGCACCAGTCCCTCAGTGTTGACACCTCTGACAGTGCAGCACTCCCTCAGTACTGAGCTTCCGACAGTGTAGTACTCCCTCAGTACTGACTCCACGGCAGTGCAGCACTCCCTCAGGACTGATCCTCTGACAGTGCAGTACTCCCTCAGTACAAATTCCCCTACAGTGAAGCATTCCCTCAGCACTGACCCTCTGACAGTGCAGCAGTTACTCAGTGTTCACATAAAAGTGCAGCACCCCGTCAGTCCTCACCCTCCGACAGTGCAGCACTCCCTTAGTACTGACCCGCTGACAGTGCAGCACTCCTTCAGTACGAACCCTCAGACTGTGCAGCACTCCCTCAGGACTGACCCTCTGACATTGCAGCACTCCCTCAGGACTGACGCTCCGACAGTGCAGCGCTCCCTCAGGACTGACCCTCTGGAAGTGAGGCACTGCCTCAGTGCTGACCCACTGACAGTGCGGCACTCCCTCAGGATTGACGCTCCGACAGTGCAGCGCTCGCTCAGTACTGACCCTCTGGAAGTGAGGCACTGCCTCAGTACTGACCCACTGACAGTGCAGACGTCCCTCAGTATTGACATTCCGATAGTGCAGCACCCCCTGAGTAGTAAACCTTCAACAGCGTAGGACTCCCTCAGCACTGACCATTCGACTGCGTGGCACACCTTCACTAGTCAAACACCGACAGTGCAGCACTCCCTCAGTACTGACCATGTGACAGCATGGCACTCCTTCAGTGGTCACCCACCGACAGTGCAGCACTGCTTCAGTAATGAACCTTCAACAGTGAGGCTCTCCCTCAGTACTCACCTTCCGACAGTGCAGCACTCCCTCAGTACTCACCCTCTGACAGTGGAGCACTCCCTCAGTACTGACCCTCTGACAGTGCAGCACTCCCTCAGAACTGACTCGCTGACATTGTAGCTCTCCTTCAACACTGACATTCCAACAGTGCAGCACTCGCTCAGCACTGACCCTCCGGCAGTGCAGCTCTCCCTCAGTACTGACCATCCGACAATGTGGCTCTCCCTCAATGCTGATCCTGCATTAGTGCAGCACTCACTCAGTACTCTGACAGTGCAGGATTCCCTCAGTACGGACTCTCCGACAGTGCAGCACTACCTCAGTACTGACCTTCCTACAGAGTGGCACTCCCTAGGCAATGACTCACTGAGAGAGTTGCACTCCGATAGTACTGACCCTCCGACAATGCAGCACTCCCTCAGGTCTGACCCTCTGACAGTGCAGCGCTCCATCAGTACTAAGCCTCTGACAGGGCAGCACTGCCTCACTACTGACCCTCTGACAGTGCAGACGTCCCTCAGTATTGACATTCCAACAGTGCAACACTCCCATAGTACTGAACCTTGGACATTGAAGCGCTCCCTCAGCACTGAAATTCCAATAGTGCAGCACTCCCTCAGCACTGACCCTCCGGAAGTACAGCAATCCCTCAGCACTGACCCTCCGACAGTGCAGCACTCCCTCAGCACTGACCCTCCGACAGTGCAGCACTCCCTCAGTACTGACCCCCAAACAGTGCAGTGTTCCCTCAGTACTGACTCTCAAACAAAGTGCAACTCTTTCAGTAGTCACCAACTGACACTGCAGCACTCCCTCAGTAATGAACCTCTGACAGTGCAGCACTCCCTCAGTACTGACCATCTGACAGTGTGGCACTCCTTCAGTGGTCACCCACCGACAGTGCAGCACTGCCTCAGTAATGAACCTCCGACAGTGAGGCTCTCCCTCAGTACTCACCCTCCGACAGTCCAGCACTCCCTCAGTACTCACCCTCCGACAGTGGAGCACTCCCTCAGTACTGACCCTCTGACAGTGCAGCACTCCCTCAGTACTGACCCTCCAACAGTGCAGCACTGCCTCACTACTGACCCTCTGACAGTGCAGCAATCCCACAGCCCTGACATTCCAACAGTGCAGCACTCCCTCAGCACAGACACTCTGACAGTGTTGCACTCCCTCAGTGTTGATCTCGCATTTGTGCAGCACTCCCTCGGTACTGAGCCTCCACCAGTGCAGCACTCGCTCAGTACTCACCCTCCGACAGTGCAGTTTTCCCTCTGTACTGACCCTTCGACACTGCGGCACTCCATCATTATTGACCCTCTGACAGTGCAGCATTCCCTCAGTACTGACCCTCTGACAGGGCAGTACTCCCTCAGTACTGACCCTCTGACATTGCAGCATTCCCTCAGCCTTGACATTCCAACAGTGCAGCACTCCGTCAGTACTGACCCTCCGACAGTGCGGCACTCCATCAGGACAGACATGCCCACAGTGCGGCACTCCCTCAGACTGACTCTCTGACAGTGCAGCACTCCCTCAGTACTGACCGTCAGGCAGTGCAGCGCTCCCTCAGTACTGACTCACAAACAGTGCGGCACTCCATCAGTATTGACCCTCTGACAGTGCAGCACTCCCTCAGGACTGATCCTCCGACAGTGCGGCAATCCCTCAGTTCTTACCCTCCATCAGTGCAACACTCCCTCAGTACTATCCCCTCGACAGTTGCAGCGCTCACTCATTATTGACCCTCTAACAGTGCAGCGCTCCCTCAGTACTGACCCTCCGACAGTGTTGCACTCCCTCAGTGCTAATCCCGCATTTGTGCAGCACTCCCTCGGTACTGACCCTCCATCAGAGCGGCACTCGCTCAGTACTAACCCTCCGACAGTGCAGTTTTCCCTCTGTACTGACCCTCCAACGTGCGGCACTCACTCAGTACTGACCCTGCGACAGTGCAGCACTCCCTCAGTACTGACCCTCTGACAGTGAGGCTCTCCCACAGTACTCACCCTCCGACAGTGCAGCACTCCCTCAGTACTGACCCTCCGACAGTGCTGCATTCCCTCAGGACTGATCCTCTGACAGTGCGGCAATCCCTCAGTTCTTACCCTCCATCAGTGCAACACTCCCTCGGTAATACCACCTCGACAGTGCGGTGCTCATTCATTATTGACACTCAGACAGTGCAGCACTCCCTCAGTACTGAGCCTGTAACATTGTGGTTCTCCATCAGTACTGACCCACCGGCAGTGTAGCTCCCGCTCAGTACTGACCCTCTGACAGTGCAGCACTCCCTCAGTACTGACCCTGCGACAGTAAGGCTCGCCCTCAGTACACACCCTCCGACAATGCAGCACTCCCTCAGAACTGACTCTCTGACATTGTAGCTCTCCTTCAACACTGACATTCCAAAAGTGTGGCTCTCCCTCAGTGCTGATCCTGCATTAGTACAGCACTCCCTCATTACTAACCCCCTGACAGTGCAGCACACCCGTAGTACTGACCCCCTGACAGTGCAGCACTCCCTCTGTACTGACCCTCCGAAAGTGCAGCACATGCTCAGTCCTGACTTCCAGACAGTGCAGCACAACCTCAGGAATGACCGTCCGGTAGTGCAGCACTCCCTCAGTACTGACCCTCCGACAGTGCAGCACTCCCTCAGAACAGACCCTCAGACAGTGAGGAACTCCCTCAGTACTGATCCTCCAACAGTGCGGCACTCCTTCACTACTGACCCTCCGACAGTGCGGCACTCCCGCATTGCTGACCCTCTGACAGTGCGGCACTCCCCCAGTACTGAACCTCCGACAGTGCAGCACTCCCTCAGTTCCGACCGTCCTACAGTGTAGCACTCCCTCAGTACTGACCCTCCTAAAGTGCACCAGTCCCTCAGTGTTGACACCTCTGACAGTGCAGCACTCCCTCAGTACTGAGCTTCCGGCAGTGTAGTACTCCCTCAGTACTGACTCCACGGCAGTGCAGCACTCCCTCAGGACTGATCCTCTGACAGTGCAGTACTCCCTCAGTACAAATTCCCCTACAGTGAAGCATTCCCTCAGCACTGACCCTCTGACAGTGCAGCAGTTACGCAGTGTTCACACAAAAGTGCAGCACCCCGTCAGTCCTCACCCTCCGACAGTGCAGCACTCCCTTAGTACTGACCCCCTGACAGTGCAGCACTCCTTCAGTACGAACCCTCAGACTGTGCAGCACTCCCTCAGGACTGACCCTCTGACAATGCACCACTCCCTCAGAACTGACGCTCCGACCGTGCAGCGCTCCCTCAGGACTGACCCTCTGGAAGTGAGGCACTGCCTCAGTACTGAGGCACTGCCTCAGTACTGACCCACTGACAGTGCAGACGTCCCTCAGTATTGACATTCTGATAGTGCAGCACTCCCTGAGTACTGAACCTTCAACAGCGTAGGAATCCCTCAGTACTGACCATCCGACTGTGTGGCACTCCTTCACTAAACAAACACCGACAGTGCAGCACTCCCTCAGTAATGACCCTCTGACAGTGCAGCACTCCCTCAGTACTGACCATCTGAGAGCGTGGCACTCCTTCAGTGGTCACCCACCGACAGTGCAGCACTGCCTCATTAATGAACCTCCGACAGTGAGGCTCTCCCTCAGTACTCACCCTCCGACAGTGCAGCACTCCCTCAGTACTCACCCTCCGACAGTGGAGCACTCCCTCAGTACTGACCCTCTGACAGTGCAGCACTCCCTCAGAACTGACTCGCTGACATTGTAGCTCTCCTTCAACACTGACATTCCAACAGTGCAGCACTCCCTCGGCACTGACCCTCCGGCAGTGCAGCACTCCCTCAGTACGGACTCTCCGACAGTGCAGCACTCCCGCAGTACTGACCTTCCAACAGAGTGGCACACCCTAGGCAATGACTCATTGAGAGAGTAGCACTGCCTCAGTACTGACCCTCAGCAGTTCAGCGCTCCCTCAGTACTGACCCTCCGACAGTGCAGCACTCCGATAGTACTGACCCTCCGACAATGCAGCACTCCCTCAGGTCTGACCCTCTGGCAGTGCAGCGCTCCCTCAGCACTGACTCTCCGACAGTGCAGCACTCCCTCAGTACTGACTCTCCGACAGTGCAGCACTGCCTCACTACTGACCCTCTGACAGTGCAGACATCCCTCAGTATTGACATTCCAACAGTGCAACACTCTCATAGTACTGAACCTTGGACATTTAAGCGCTCCCTCAGCCCTGAAATTCCAATAGTGCAGCGCTCCCTCAGCACTGACTCTCCGACAGTGCAGCACTCCCTCAGTACTGACCCCCAAACAGTGCAGCATTCCCTCAGTACTGACTCTCCAACAAAGTGCAACTCATTCAGTTGTCACCAACCGACAGTGCAGCACTCCCTCAGTAATGACCCTCTGATAGTGCAGCACTCCCGAAGTACTGACGCTCTGACATTGCAGTAATCCCTCAGCCCTGACATTCCAACAGTGCAGCACTCCCTCAGCACTGACGCTCCGACACTGTTGCACTCCCTCAGTGTTGATCTCGCATTTGTGCAGCACTCCCTCGGTACTGACCCTCCACCAGTGCAGCACTCGCTCAGTACTCACCCTCCAACAGTGCAGTTTTCCCTCTGTACTGACCCTCCATCAGTGCAGCACTCGCTCAGTACTCACCCTCCGACAGTGCAGTTTTCCCTCTGTACTGACCCTCTGGCAGTGCAGTACTCCCTCAGTACAGACGCTTCGACAGTGCGGCACTCCCTCATTATTGACCATCTGACAGTGCAGCATTCCCCCAGTACTGACACTCTAACATTGCAGCTCTCCCTCAGCCCTGACATTCGAACAGTGCAGCACTCCCTCAGTAAGGACCATCCGACATGGCAGTACTCCCTCAGTACTGACCCTCTGACAGTGCAGCACTCCCTCAGTACTGACCCTCCGACAGTGCGGCACTCCCTCAGTACTGACCCTCTGACAGAGCAGCACTCCCTCAATACTGACCCTCCAACAGTGCAGCGTTCCCTCAGTAATGACCCTCTGACAATGAGGCTCTCCCTCAGTACTCACCCTCCGACAGTGCAGCACTCCCACAGTACTGACCCTCTGACAGTGCAGCACTCCCACAGTACTGACCCTCTGACAGTGCAGCACATCCTCAGAACAAACCGCCTTGACTTTGCAGCTCTCCTTCAACCCTCACATTACAACAGTGCAGCACTCCCTCAGCACTGACCCTCCACAAGTGCAGCAATCCCTCAGCACTAACTCTCCGACAGTGCAGCACTCCCTCAGTACTGACCCCCAAACAGTGCAGCACTCCCTCCGTACTGACCCCCAAACAGTGCAGCACTCCCTCAGTACTGACCCCCAAACAGTGCAGCACTCCCTCAGTACTGACTCTCCAACAAAGTGCAACTCTTTCAGTAGTCACCAACCGACAGTGCAGCACTCCCTCAGTAATGACCCTCTGACAGTGCAGCACTCCCGAAGTACTGACGCTCTGACATTGCAGCAATCCCTCAGCCCTGACATTCCAACAGTGCAGCACTCCCTCAGCACTGACGCTCCGACACTGTTGCACTCCCTCAGTCTTGATCTCGCATTTGTGCAGCACTCCCTCAGTACTGACCCCCAAACAGTGCAGTGTTCCCTCAGTACTGACTCTCAAACAAAGTGCAACTCTTTCAGTAGTCACCAACTGACACTGCAGCACTCCCTCAGTAATGAACCTCTGACAGTGCAGCACTCCCTCAGTACTGACCATCTGACAGTGTGGCACTCCTTCAGTGGTCACCCACCGACAGTGCAGCACTGCCTCAGTAATGAACCTCCGACAGTGAGGCTCTCCCTCAGTACTCACCCTCCGACAGTCCAGCACTCCCTCAGTACTCACCCTCCGACAGTGGAGCACTCCCTCAGTACTGACCCTCTGACAGTGCAGCACTCCCTCAGTACTGACCCTCCAACAGTGCAGCACTGCCTCACTACTGACCCTCTGACAGTGCAGCAATCCCACAGCCCTGACATTCCAACAGTGCAGCACTCCCTCAGCACAGACACTCTGACAGTGTTGCACTCCCTCAGTGTTGATCTCGCATTTGTGCAGCACTCCCTCGGTACTGAGCCTCCACCAGTGCAGCACTCGCTCAGTACTCACCCTCCGACAGTGCAGTTTTCCCTCTGTACTGACCCTTCGACACTGCGGCACTCCATCATTATTGACCCTCTGACAGTGCAGCATTCCCTCAGTACTGACCCTCTGACAGGGCAGTACTCCCTCAGTACTGACCCTCTGACATTGCAGCATTCCCTCAGCCTTGACATTCCAACAGTGCAGCACTCCGTCAGTACTGACCCTCCGACAGTGCGGCACTCCATCAGGACAGACATGCCCACAGTGCGGCACTCCCTCAGACTGACTCTCTGACAGTGCAGCACTCCCTCAGTACTGACCGTCAGGCAGTGCAGCGCTCCCTCAGTACTGACTCACAAACAGTGCGGCACTCCATCAGTATTGACCCTCTGACAGTGCAGCACTCCCTCAGGACTGATCCTCCGACAGTGCGGCAATCCCTCAGTTCTTACCCTCCATCAGTGCAACACTCCCTCAGTACTATCCCCTCGACAGTTGCAGCGCTCACTCATTATTGACCCTCTAACAGTGCAGCGCTCCCTCAGTACTGACCCTCCGACAGTGTTGCACTCCCTCAGTGCTAATCCCGCATTTGTGCAGCACTCCCTCGGTACTGACCCTCCATCAGAGCGGCACTCGCTCAGTACTAACCCTCCGACAGTGCAGTTTTCCCTCTGTACTGACCCTCCAACGTGCGGCACTCACTCAGTACTGACCCTGCGACAGTGCAGCACTCCCTCAGTACTGACCCTCTGACAGTGAGGCTCTCCCACAGTACTCACCCTCCGACAGTGCAGCACTCCCTCAGTACTGACCCTCCGACAGTGCTGCATTCCCTCAGGACTGATCCTCTGACAGTGCGGCAATCCCTCAGTTCTTACCCTCCATCAGTGCAACACTCCCTCGGTAATACCACCTCGACAGTGCGGTGCTCATTCATTATTGACACTCAGACAGTGCAGCACTCCCTCAGTACTGAGCCTGTAACATTGTGGTTCTCCATCAGTACTGACCCACCGGCAGTGTAGCTCCCGCTCAGTACTGACCCTCTGACAGTGCAGCACTCCCTCAGTACTGACCCTGCGACAGTAAGGCTCGCCCTCAGTACACACCCTCCGACAATGCAGCACTCCCTCAGAACTGACTCTCTGACATTGTAGCTCTCCTTCAACACTGACATTCCAAAAGTGTGGCTCTCCCTCAGTGCTGATCCTGCATTAGTACAGCACTCCCTCATTACTAACCCCCTGACAGTGCAGCACACCCGTAGTACTGACCCCCTGACAGTGCAGCACTCCCTCTGTACTGACCCTCCGAAAGTGCAGCACATGCTCAGTCCTGACTTCCAGACAGTGCAGCACAACCTCAGGAATGACCGTCCGGTAGTGCAGCACTCCCTCAGTACTGACCCTCCGACAGTGCAGCACTCCCTCAGAACAGACCCTCAGACAGTGAGGAACTCCCTCAGTACTGATCCTCCAACAGTGCGGCACTCCTTCACTACTGACCCTCCGACAGTGCGGCACTCCCGCATTGCTGACCCTCTGACAGTGCGGCACTCCCCCAGTACTGAACCTCCGACAGTGCAGCACTCCCTCAGTTCCGACCGTCCTACAGTGTAGCACTCCCTCAGTACTGACCCTCCTAAAGTGCACCAGTCCCTCAGTGTTGACACCTCTGACAGTGCAGCACTCCCTCAGTACTGAGCTTCCGACAGTGTAGTACTCCCTCAGTACTGACTCCACGGCAGTGCAGCACTCCCTCAGGACTGATCCTCTGACAGTGCAGTACTCCCTCAGTACAAATTCCCCTACAGTGAAGCATTCCCTCAGCACTGACCCTCTGACAGTGCAGCAGTTACGCAGTGTTCACACAAAAGTGCAGCACCCCGTCAGTCCTCACCCTCCGACAGTGCAGCACTCCCTTAGTACTGACCCCCTGACAGTGCAGCACTCCTTCAGTACGAACCCTCAGACTGTGCAGCACTCCCTCAGGACTGACCCTCTGACAATGCACCACTCCCTCAGAACTGACGCTCCGACCGTGCAGCGCTCCCTCAGGACTGACCCTCTGGAAGTGAGGCACTGCCTCAGTACTGAGGCACTGCCTCAGTACTGACCCACTGACAGTGCAGACGTCCCTCAGTATTGACATTCTGATAGTGCAGCACTCCCTGAGTACTGAACCTTCAACAGCGTAGGAATCCCTCAGTACTGACCATCCGACTGTGTGGCACTCCTTCACTAAACAAACACCGACAGTGCAGCACTCCCTCAGTAATGACCCTCTGACAGTGCAGCACTCCCTCAGTACTGACCATCTGAGAGCGTGGCACTCCTTCAGTGGTCACCCACCGACAGTGCAGCACTGCCTCATTAATGAACCTCCGACAGTGAGGCTCTCCCTCAGTACTCACCCTCCGACAGTGCAGCACTCCCTCAGTACTCACCCTCCGACAGTGGAGCACTCCCTCAGTACTGACCCTCTGACAGTGCAGCACTCCCTCAGAACTGACTCGCTGACATTGTAGCTCTCCTTCAACACTGACATTCCAACAGTGCAGCACTCCCTCGGCACTGACCCTCCGGCAGTGCAGCACTCCCTCAGTACGGACTCTCCGACAGTGCAGCACTCCCGCAGTACTGACCTTCCAACAGAGTGGCACACCCTAGGCAATGACTCATTGAGAGAGTAGCACTGCCTCAGTACTGACCCTCAGCAGTTCAGCGCTCCCTCAGTACTGACCCTCCGACAGTGCAGCACTCCGATAGTACTGACCCTCCGACAATGCAGCACTCCCTCAGGTCTGACCCTCTGGCAGTGCAGCGCTCCCTCAGCACTGACTCTCCGACAGTGCAGCACTCCCTCAGTACTGACTCTCCGACAGTGCAGCACTGCCTCGCTACTGACCCTCTGACAGTGCAGACATCCCTCAGTATTGACATTCCAACAGTGCAACACTCTCATAGTACTGAACCTTGGACATTTAAGCGCTCCCTCAGCCCTGAAATTCCAATAGTGCAGCGCTCCCTCAGCACTGACTCTCCGACAGTGCAGCACTCCCTCAGTACTGACCCCCAAACAGTGCAGCATTCCCTCAGTACTGACTCTCCAACAAAGTGCAACTCATTCAGTTGTCACCAACCGACAGTGCAGCACTCCCTCAGTAATGACCCTCTGATAGTGCAGCACTCCCGAAGTACTGACGCTCTGACATTGCAGTAATCCCTCAGCCCTGACATTCCAACAGTGCAGCACTCCCTCAGCACTGACGCTCCGACACTGTTGCACTCCCTCAGTGTTGATCTCGCATTTGTGCAGCACTCCCTCGGTACTGACCCTCCACCAGTGCAGCACTCGCTCAGTACTCACCCTCCAACAGTGCAGTTTTCCCTCTGTACTGACCCTCCATCAGTGCAGCACTCGCTCAGTACTCACCCTCCGACAGTGCAGTTTTCCCTCTGTACTGACCCTCTGGCAGTGCAGTACTCCCTCAGTACAGACGCTTCGACAGTGCGGCACTCCCTCATTATTGACCATCTGACAGTGCAGCATTCCCCCAGTACTGACACTCTAACATTGCAGCTCTCCCTCAGCCCTGACATTCGAACAGTGCAGCACTCCCTCAGTAAGGACCATCCGACATGGCAGTACTCCCTCAGTACTGACCCTCTGACAGTGCAGCACTCCCTCAGTACTGACCCTCCGACAGTGCGGCACTCCCTCAGTACTGACCCTCTGACAGAGCAGCACTCCCTCAATACTGACCCTCTGACAGTGCAGCACATCCTCAGAACAAACCGCCTTGACTTTGCAGCTCTCCTTCAACCCTCACATTACAACAGTGCAGCACTCCCTCAGCACTGACCCTCCACAAGTGCAGCAATCCCTCAGCACTAACTCTCCGACAGTGCAGCACTCCCTCAGTACTGACCCCCAAACAGTGCAGCACTCCCTCCGTACTGACCCCCAAACAGTGCAGCACTCCCTCAGTACTGACCCCCAAACAGTGCAGCACTCCCTCAGTACTGACTCTCCAACAAAGTGCAACTCTTTCAGTAGTCACCAACCGACAGTGCAGCACTCCCTCAGTAATGACCCTCTGACAGTGCAGCACTCCCGAAGTACTGACGCTCTGACATTGCAGCAATCCCTCAGCCCTGACATTCCAACAGTGCAGCACTCCCTCAGCACTGACGCTCCGACACTGTTGCACTCCCTCAGTCTTGATCTCGCATTTGTGCAGCACTCCCTCAGTACTGACCCCCAAATAGTGCAGTGTTCCCTCAGTACTGACTCTCAAACAAAGTGCAACTCTTTCAGTAGTCACCAACTGACACTGCAGCACTCCCTCAGTAATGAACCTCTGACAGTGCAGCACTCCCTCAGTACTGACCATCTGACAGTGTGGCACTCCTTCAGTGGTCACCCACCGACAGTGCAGCACTGCCTCAGTAATGAACCTCCGACAGTGAGGCTCTCCCTCAGTACTCACCCTCCGACAGTCCAGCACTCCCTCAGTACTCACCCTCCGACAGTGGAGCACTCCCTCAGTACTGACCCTCTGACAGTGCAGCACTCCCTCAGTACTGACCCTCCAACAGTGCAGCACTGCCTCACTACTGACCCTCTGACAGTGCAGCAATCCCACAGCCCTGACATTCCAACAGTGCAGCACTCCCTCAGCACAGACACTCTGACAGTGTTGCACTCCCTCAGTGTTGATCTCGCATTTGTGCAGCACTCCCTCGGTACTGAGCCTCCACCAGTGCAGCACTCGCTCAGTACTCACCCTCCGACAGTGCAGTTTTCCCTCTGTACTGACCCTTCGACACTGCGGCACTCCATCATTATTGACCCTCTGACAGTGCAGCATTCCCTCAGTACTGACCCTCTGACAGGGCAGTACTCCCTCAGTACTGACCCTCTGACATTGCAGCATTCCCTCAGCCTTGACATTCCAACAGTGCAGCACTCCGTCAGTACTGACCCTCCGACAGTGCGGCACTCCATCAGCACAGACAAGCCCACAGTGCGGCACTCCCTCAGACTGACTCTCTGACAGTGCAGCACTCCCTCAGTACTGACCGTCAGGCAGTGCAGCGCTCCCTCAGTACTGACTCACAAACAGTGCGGCACTCCATCAGTATTGACCCTCTGACAGTGCAGCACTCCCTCAGGACTGATCCTCCGACAGTGCGGCAATCCCTCAGTTCTTACCCTCCATCAGTGCAACACTCCCTCAGTACTATCCCCTCGACAGTTGCAGCGCTCACTCATTATTGACCCTCTAACAGTGCAGCGCTCCCTCAGTACTGACCCTCCGACAGTGTTGCACTCCCTCAGTGCTAATCCCGCATTTGTGCAGCACTCCCTCGGTACTGACCCTCCATCAGAGCGGCACTCGCTCAGTACTAACCCTCCGACAGTGCAGTTTTCCCTCTGTACTGACCCTCCAACGTGCGGCACTCACTCAGTACTGACCCTGCGACAGTGCAGCACTCCCTCAGTACTGACCCTCTGACAGTGAGGCTCTCCCACAGTACTCACCCTCCGACAGTGCAGCACTCCCTCAGTACTGACCCTCCGACAGTGCTGCATTCCCTCAGGACTGATCCTCTGACAGTGCGGCAATCCCTCAGTTCTTACCCTCCATCAGTGCAACACTCCCTCGGTAATACCACCTCGACAGTGCGGTGCTCATTCATTATTGACACTCAGACAGTGCAGCACTCCCTCAGTACTGAGCCTGTAACATTGTGGTTCTCCATCAGTACTGACCCACCGGCAGTGTAGCTCCCGCTCAGTACTGACCCTCTGACAGTGCAGCACTCCCTCAGTACTGACCCTGCGACAGTAAGGCTCGCCCTCAGTACACACCCTCCGACAATGCAGCACTCCCTCAGAACTGACTCTCTGACATTGTAGCTCTCCTTCAACACTGACATTCCAAAAGTGTGGCTCTCCCTCAGTGCTGATCCTGCATTAGTACAGCACTCCCTCATTACTAACCCCCTGACAGTGCAGCACACCCGTAGTACTGACCCCCTGACAGTGCAGCACTCCCTCTGTACTGACCCTCTGACAGTGCAGCACTCCCTCAGTACTGACCCTCCGACAGTGCGGCACTCCCTCAGTACTGACCCTCTGACAGAGCAGCACTCCCTCAATACTGACCCTCCAACAGTGCAGCGTTCCCTCAGTAATGACCCTCTGACAATGAGGCTCTCCCTCAGTACTCACCCTCCGACAGTGCAGCACTCCCACAGTACTGACCCTCTGACAGTGCAGCACTCCCACAGTACTGACCCTCTGACAGTGCAGCACATCCTCAGAACAAACCGCCTTGACTTTGCAGCTCTCCTTCAACCCTCACATTACAACAGTGCAGCACTCCCTCAGCACTGACCCTCCACAAGTGCAGCAATCCCTCAGCACTAACTCTCCGACAGTGCAGCACTCCCTCAGTACTGACCCCCAAACAGTGCAGCACTCCCTCCGTACTGACCCCCAAACAGTGCAGCACTCCCTCAGTACTGACCCCCAAACAGTGCAGCACTCCCTCAGTACTGACTCTCCAACAAAGTGCAACTCTTTCAGTAGTCACCAACCGACAGTGCAGCACTCCCTCAGTAATGACCCTCTGACAGTGCAGCACTCCCGAAGTACTGACGCTCTGACATTGCAGCAATCCCTCAGCCCTGACATTCCAACAGTGCAGCACTCCCTCAGCACTGACGCTCCGACACTGTTGCACTCCCTCAGTCTTGATCTCGCATTTGTGCAGCACTCCCTCAGTACTGACCCCCAAACAGTGCAGTGTTCCCTCAGTACTGACTCTCAAACAAAGTGCAACTCTTTCAGTAGTCACCAACTGACACTGCAGCACTCCCTCAGTAATGAACCTCTGACAGTGCAGCACTCCCTCAGTACTGACCATCTGACAGTGTGGCACTCCTTCAGTGGTCACCCACCGACAGTGCAGCACTGCCTCAGTAATGAACCTCCGACAGTGAGGCTCTCCCTCAGTACTCACCCTCCGACAGTCCAGCACTCCCTCAGTACTCACCCTCCGACAGTGGAGCACTCCCTCAGTACTGACCCTCTGACAGTGCAGCACTCCCTCAGTACTGACCCTCCAACAGTGCAGCACTGCCTCACTACTGACCCTCTGACAGTGCAGCAATCCCACAGCCCTGACATTCCAACAGTGCAGCACTCCCTCAGCACAGACACTCTGACAGTGTTGCACTCCCTCAGTGTTGATCTCGCATTTGTGCAGCACTCCCTCGGTACTGAGCCTCCACCAGTGCAGCACTCGCTCAGTACTCACCCTCCGACAGTGCAGTTTTCCCTCTGTACTGACCCTTCGACACTGCGGCACTCCATCATTATTGACCCTCTGACAGTGCAGCATTCCCTCAGTACTGACCCTCTGACAGGGCAGTACTCCCTCAGTACTGACCCTCTGACATTGCAGCATTCCCTCAGCCTTGACATTCCAACAGTGCAGCACTCCGTCAGTACTGACCCTCCGACAGTGCGGCACTCCATCAGCACAGACAAGCCCACAGTGCGGCACTCCCTCAGACTGACTCTCTGACAGTGCAGCACTCCCTCAGTACTGACCGTCAGGCAGTGCAGCGCTCCCTCAGTACTGACTCACAAACAGTGCGGCACTCCATCAGTATTGACCCTCTGACAGTGCAGCACTCCCTCAGGACTGATCCTCCGACAGTGCGGCAATCCCTCAGTTCTTACCCTCCATCAGTGCAACACTCCCTCAGTACTATCCCCTCGACAGTTGCAGCGCTCACTCATTATTGACCCTCTAACAGTGCAGCGCTCCCTCAGTACTGACCCTCCGACAGTGTTGCACTCCCTCAGTGCTAATCCCGCATTTGTGCAGCACTCCCTCGGTACTGACCCTCCATCAGAGCGGCACTCGCTCAGTACTAACCCTCCGACAGTGCAGTTTTCCCTCTGTACTGACCCTCCAACGTGCGGCACTCACTCAGTACTGACCCTGCGACAGTGCAGCACTCCCTCAGTACTGACCCTCTGACAGTGAGGCTCTCCCACAGTACTCACCCTCCGACAGTGCAGCACTCCCTCAGTACTGACCCTCCGACAGTGCTGCATTCCCTCAGGACTGATCCTCTGACAGTGCGGCAATCCCTCAGTTCTTACCCTCCATCAGTGCAACACTCCCTCGGTAATACCACCTCGACAGTGCGGTGCTCATTCATTATTGACACTCAGACAGTGCAGCACTCCCTCAGTACTGAGCCTGTAACATTGTGGTTCTCCATCAGTACTGACCCACCGGCAGTGTAGCTCCCGCTCAGTACTGACCCTCTGACAGTGCAGCACTCCCTCAGTACTGACCCTGCGACAGTAAGGCTCGCCCTCAGTACACACCCTCCGACAATGCAGCACTCCCTCAGAACTGACTCTCTGACATTGTAGCTCTCCTTCAACACTGACATTCCAAAAGTGTGGCTCTCCCTCAGTGCTGATCCTGCATTAGTACAGCACTCCCTCATTACTAACCCCCTGACAGTGCAGCACACCCGTAGTACTGACCCCCTGACAGTGCAGCACTCCCTCTGTACTGACCCTCCGAAAGTGCAGCACATGCTCAGTCCTGACTTCCAGACAGTGCAGCACAACCTCAGGAATGACCGTCCGGTAGTGCAGCACTCCCTCAGTACTGACCCTCCGACAGTGCAGCACTCCCTCAGAACAGACCCTCAGACAGTGAGGAACTCCCTCAGTACTGATCCTCCAACAGTGCGGCACTCCTTCACTACTGACCCTCCGACAGTGCGGCACTCCCGCATTGCTGACCCTCTGACAGTGCGGCACTCCCCCAGTACTGAACCTCCGACAGTGCAGCACTCCCTCAGTTCCGACCGTCCTACAGTGTAGCACTCCCTCAGTACTGACCCTCCTAAAGTGCACCAGTCCCTCAGTGTTGACACCTCTGACAGTGCAGCACTCCCTCAGTACTGAGCTTCCGACAGTGTAGTACTCCCTCAGTACTGACTCCACGGCAGTGCAGCACTCCCTCAGGACTGATCCTCTGACAGTGCAGTACTCCCTCAGTACAAATTCCCCTACAGTGAAGCATTCCCTCAGCACTGACCCTCTGACAGTGCAGCAGTTACGCAGTGTTCACACAAAAGTGCAGCACCCCGTCAGTCCTCACCCTCCGACAGTGCAGCACTCCCTTAGTACTGACCCCCTGACAGTGCAGCACTCCTTCAGTACGAACCCTCAGACTGTGCAGCACTCCCTCAGGACTGACCCTCTGACAATGCACCACTCCCTCAGAACTGACGCTCCGACCGTGCAGCGCTCCCTCAGGACTGACCCTCTGGAAGTGAGGCACTGCCTCAGTACTGAGGCACTGCCTCAGTACTGACCCACTGACAGTGCAGACGTCCCTCAGTATTGACATTCTGATAGTGCAGCACTCCCTGAGTACTGAACCTTCAACAGCGTAGGAATCCCTCAGTACTGACCATCCGACTGTGTGGCACTCCTTCACTAAACAAACACCGACAGTGCAGCACTCCCTCAGTAATGACCCTCTGACAGTGCAGCACTCCCTCAGTACTGACCATCTGAGAGCGTGGCACTCCTTCAGTGGTCACCCACCGACAGTGCAGCACTGCCTCATTAATGAACCTCCGACAGTGAGGCTCTCCCTCAGTACTCACCCTCCGACAGTGCAGCACTCCCTCAGTACTCACCCTCCGACAGTGGAGCACTCCCTCAGTACTGACCCTCTGACAGTGCAGCACTCCCTCAGAACTGACTCGCTGACATTGTAGCTCTCCTTCAACACTGACATTCCAACAGTGCAGCACTCCCTCGGCACTGACCCTCCGGCAGTGCAGCACTCCCTCAGTACGGACTCTCCGACAGTGCAGCACTCCCGCAGTACTGACCTTCCAACAGAGTGGCACACCCTAGGCAATGACTCATTGAGAGAGTAGCACTGCCTCAGTACTGACCCTCAGCAGTTCAGCGCTCCCTCAGTACTGACCCTCCGACAGTGCAGCACTCCGATAGTACTGACCCTCCGACAATGCAGCACTCCCTCAGGTCTGACCCTCTGGCAGTGCAGCGCTCCCTCAGCACTGACTCTCCGACAGTGCAGCACTCCCTCAGTACTGACTCTCCGACAGTGCAGCACTGCCTCACTACTGACCCTCTGACAGTGCAGACATCCCTCAGTATTGACATTCCAACAGTGCAACACTCTCATAGTACTGAACCTTGGACATTTAAGCGCTCCCTCAGCCCTGAAATTCCAATAGTGCAGCGCTCCCTCAGCACTGACTCTCCGACAGTGCAGCACTCCCTCAGTACTGACCCCCAAACAGTGCAGCATTCCCTCAGTACTGACTCTCCAACAAAGTGCAACTCATTCAGTTGTCACCAACCGACAGTGCAGCACTCCCTCAGTAATGACCCTCTGATAGTGCAGCACTCCCGAAGTACTGACGCTCTGACATTGCAGTAATCCCTCAGCCCTGACATTCCAACAGTGCAGCACTCCCTCAGCACTGACGCTCCGACACTGTTGCACTCCCTCAGTGTTGATCTCGCATTTGTGCAGCACTCCCTCGGTACTGACCCTCCACCAGTGCAGCACTCGCTCAGTACTCACCCTCCAACAGTGCAGTTTTCCCTCTGTACTGACCCTCCATCAGTGCAGCACTCGCTCAGTACTCACCCTCCGACAGTGCAGTTTTCCCTCTGTACTGACCCTCTGGCAGTGCAGTACTCCCTCAGTACAGACGCTTCGACAGTGCGGCACTCCCTCATTATTGACCATCTGACAGTGCAGCATTCCCCCAGTACTGACACTCTAACATTGCAGCTCTCCCTCAGCCCTGACATTCGAACAGTGCAGCACTCCCTCAGTAAGGACCATCCGACATGGCAGTACTCCCTCAGTACTGACCCTCTGACAGTGCAGCACTCCCTCAGTACTGACCCTCCGACAGTGCGGCACTCCCTCAGTACTGACCCTCTGACAGAGCAGCACTCCCTCAATACTGACCCTCCAACAGTGCAGCGTTCCCTCAGTAATGACCCTCTGACAATGAGGCTCTCCCTCAGTACTCACCCTCCGACAGTGCAGCACTCCCACAGTACTGACCCTCTGACAGTGCAGCACTCCCACAGTACTGACCCTCTGACAGTGCAGCACATCCTCAGAACAAACCGCCTTGACTTTGCAGCTCTCCTTCAACCCTCACATTACAACAGTGCAGCACTCCCTCAGCACTGACCCTCCACAAGTGCAGCAATCCCTCAGCACTAACTCTCCGACAGTGCAGCACTCCCTCAGTACTGACCCCCAAACAGTGCAGCACTCCCTCCGTACTGACCCCCAAACAGTGCAGCACTCCCTCAGTACTGACCCCCAAACAGTGCAGCACTCCCTCAGTACTGACTCTCCAACAAAGTGCAACTCTTTCAGTAGTCACCAACCGACAGTGCAGCACTCCCTCAGTAATGACCCTCTGACAGTGCAGCACTCCCGAAGTACTGACGCTCTGACATTGCAGCAATCCCTCAGCCCTGACATTCCAACAGTGCAGCACTCCCTCAGCACTGACGCTCCGACACTGTTGCACTCCCTCAGTCTTGATCTCGCATTTGTGCAGCACTCCCTCAGTACTCACCCTCCACCAGTGCAGCACTCGCTCAGAACTGACTCTCTGACATTGTAGCTCTCCTTCAACACTGAAATTCCAACCGTGCAGCACTCCCACAGCACTGACCCTCCGGCAGTGCAGCTCTCCCTCAGTACTGACCTTCTGACAGTGTGGCTCTCCCTCAGAGCTGATCCTGCATTAGTGCAGCACTCCCTCAGTACTGACCCTCAGCAGTGCAGTGCTCCCTCATTACTGACCCCCTGACAGTGCAGCATTCCGTCAGTACTGACCCTCTGACAGTGCAGCACTTGCTCAGTAATCACCCTCCGACAGTGCAGTTTTCCCTCCGTACTGACCATCCGATAATGTGGATCTCCCTCAGTGCTGATCCTGCATTAGTGCAGCACTCACTCAGTACTGATCCTCTGACAGTGCAGCACTCCCTCAGTATGGACTCTCCGACAGTGCAGCACTCCCTCAGTACTGACCTTGCAACAGAGTGGCACTCCCTAGGCAATGACTCACTGAGAGAGTAGCACTCCCTCAGTACTGACACTCAGCAGTTCAGCGCTCCCTCAGGTCTGACCCTCTGACAGTGCAGCGCTCCATCAGTACTAAGGCTCTGACAGGGCAGCACTGGACAGTGCAGATGTCCCTCAGTATTG
Organism: Isurus oxyrinchus; assembly: GCA_026770705.1. Lineage (NCBI taxonomy): Eukaryota > Metazoa > Chordata > Chondrichthyes > Lamniformes > Lamnidae > Isurus > Isurus oxyrinchus. The sequence continues at coordinate 33,657 of JANJGN010002648.1, forward strand.
ACATTCCAACAGTGCAACACTCCCATAGTACTGAACCTTGGACATTGCAGCGCTCCCTCAGCACTGAAATTCCAATAGTGCAGCATTCCCTCAGCACTGAGACTCCGGAAGTGCAGCACTCCCTCAGCACCAACGCTCTGACAGTGCAGCACTCCCTCAGTGCTGATCCTGCATCAGTGCAACACTCCCTCAGTATTGACCCTCCAACAGTGCGGCAATCCCTCAGCACTAACTCTCTGACAGTGCATTCTCCCTCGGTACTGACCTCCGACAGAGCAGTTTTCCCTCAGTACTGACTCTCCGACAATGTGTAGACTCTTTCAGTAGTCACCCACCGACAGTGCAGCACTCCCTCAGTACTGAGCCTCCGGCAGTGCAGCACTGCCTCTGTACTGACCCTCTGACAGTGCTGCACTCCCTCAGTACTGACCTCCCAACAGAGTTGCACTCCCTAGGCAATGACTCACTGAGAGTGTCGCAGTCCCACAGTACTGACACTCAGCAGTGCAGAGCTCCCACAGTACTGACCCACCGACAGTGTGGCACTCTGTCAGTACTGACCCTCCGACAATACAGCACTCCCTCAGGTCTGACCCTATGACAGTGCAGCGCTCCAACAGTACTAAGCCTCTGACAGGGCAGCACTGCCTAACTACTGACCCTCTGACAGTGCAGACGTCCCTCAATATTGACATTCCAACAGTGCAACACTCCCATAGTACTGAACCTTGGACATTGCAGCGCTCCCTCAGCCCTGAAATTCCAATAGTGCAGCACTCCCACAGCACTGAGACTCCGGAAGTGCAGCAATCCCTCAGCAATGACTCTCTGACACTGTTGCACTCCCTCAGTAATGACCCTCTGACAGTGTAGCATTCCCGAAGTACTGACGCTCTGACAGTGCAGCAATCCCACAGCCCTGACATTCCAACAGTGCAGCACTCCCTCAGCACTGACGCTCCGACACTGTTGCACTCCCTCAGTGTTGATCTCGCATTTGTGCAGCACTCCCTCGGTACTGAGCCTCCACCAGTGCAGCACTCGCTCAGTACTCACCCTCCGACAGTGCAGTTTTCCCTCTGTACTGACTCTCCGACAATGTGCGACTCTTTCAGTAGTCACCCACCGACAGTGCAGCAATCCCTCAGTATTGAACCTCTGACAATGCAGCACTCCCTCAGCACAGACGCTCCGACAGTGCAGCACTCCCTCAGTATTGAACCTCTGACAGTGCAGCAATCCCGAAGTATTGTTCTCTGACAGTGCAGCACTCCCTCAGAACTGACTCGCTGACATTGTAGCTCTCCTTCAACACTGACATTCCAACAGTGCAGCACTCCCTCAGCACAGACCCTCCGGCAGTGCAGCTCTCCCTCAGTACTGACCATCCGACAATGTGGCTCTCCCTCAGTGCTGATCCTGCATTAGCGCAGCACTCACTCGGTACTGATCCTCTGACAGTGCAGCACTCCCTCAGTACGGACTCTCCAACAGTGCAGCACTCCCTCAGTACTGACCTTCCAACAGAGTGGCACTCCCCAGGCAATGACTCACTGAGAGTGTAGCACTCCCTCAGTACTGACCCTCAGCGGTGCAGTGCTCCCTCAGTACTGACCCACCGACAGTGCGGCACTCCAACAGTACCGACCCTCCGACAATGCAGCACTCCCTCATGTCTGACCCTCTGACAGTGCAGCGCTCCATCAGTACTAAGCCTCTGACAGTGCAGCACTGCCTCACTACTGACCCTCTGACAGTGCAGACGTCCCTCAGTATTGACATTCCAACAGTGCAACACTCCCATAGTACTGAACCTTGGACATTGAAGCGCTCCCTCAGCACTGAAATTCCAATAGTGCAGCACTCCCTCAGCACTGACCCTCCGGAAGTACAGCAATCCCTCAGCACTGACTCTCCGACAGTGCAGCACTCCCTCAATACTGACCCTCCAACAGTGCAGCGTTCCCTCAGTAATGACCCTCTGACAGTGAGGCTCTCCCTCAGTATTCACCCTCCGACAGTGCAGCACTCCCACAGTACTGACCCTCTGACAGTGCAGCACTCCCTCAGAACAGACCGTCTTGACTTTGCAGCACTCCCTCAATCCTCACATTACAACAGTGCAGCACTCCCTCAGCACTGACCCTCCGCAAGAGCAGCAATCCCTCAGCACTAACTCTCCGACAGTGCAGCACTCCCTCAGTACTGACCCTCTGACAGTGCAGCACTCCCTCAGTGCTGATCCTGCATCAGTGCAACACTCCCTCAGTATTGACCCTCCAACAGTGCGGCAATCCCTCAGCACTAACTCTCTGACGGTGCATACTCCCTCGGTACTGACCTCCGACAGTGCAGTTTTCCCGCAGTACTGACTCTCCGACAACGTGGGACCCTTTCATTAGTCACCCACCGACAGTGCAGCACTCCCTCAGTACTGACCCTCTGACAGTGCAGCACTCCCCCAGTACTGACCGTCTGACAGTGCAGCATTCCCTCAGTACTGACCTTCTGGCAGAGTGATATTCCCTCAGCGCTGATCCTGCAGCAGTGCAGCACTCCCTCAGAACTGACCCTTCGACAGAACAGCACTCCATCAGGACAGACATTCCCACTGTGCGGCACTCTCTCAGACTGACTCTCTGACAGTGCAGCAATCCCTCAGTACTGACCTTCTGGCAGTGTGGTACTCCCTAAGTGCTGATCCTGCATTAGTGTAGCATTCCCTCATTACTGACCTTCCAACAGTGCGGCACTCCCTCAGACTGACTCTCTGACAGTGCAGCACTCCCTCAGTACTGACATTCTGGCAGCGTGGTACTCCATTAGTGCTGATCCTGCATCAGTGCAGCACTCCCTCAGTACTGACCGTCCGATAGTGCAGCTCACCCTCAGTACTGACCCTCCGACAGTGAGGCTCTCCCGCAGTACTCACCCTCCGACAATGCAGTACTCCCTCAGAACTGACTCTCTAACATTGTAGCTTTCCTTCAACACTGACATTCCAACAGTGCAGCACTCCCTCAGCACTGACCCTCTGACAGTGCAGCTCTCCCTCAGTACTAACCCTCCGGCACTTCCGCACTCACTCAGTACTGACCTTCCGACAGTGTGGCTCTCCCTCAGTGCTGATCCTGCATTAGTGCAGTACTCCCTCAGTACTGACGTTCCAACAGAGTGGCACTCACTAGGCATTGACTCACTGAGAGTGTAGCACTCCCTCAGTACTGACCCTCAGCAGTGCAGCTCTCTCTCAGTACTGACCCTCAGCAGTGCAGCATTCCCTCAGTATTGTACCTCAGGCAGTGTGGCAATCCCTCAGTTCTTACCGTCCATCAGTACTAACCCCTCGACAGTGCGGCGCTCACTCATTATTGACCCTCTGATAGTGCAGCACTCCCTCGTTATTGGCCCTCTGACAGTGCAGCACTCCCTCAGTACTGACACTCTAACTGGGCAGCACTCCCAAAGTACTGACTCTCTGACATTGCAGCAATCCCTCAGCCCTGACATTCCAACAGTGCAGCACTCCCTCAGCACTGACCCTCCGACAGTGTTGCACTCCCTCAGTGCTAATCCCCCACTGGTGCAACACACCCTTGGTACTGACCCTCCGACAGTGCGGCGCTCACTCATTATTGACCCTCTGACAGTACAGCACTCCCTCAGTACTGACCCTCAGGCAGTGCGGCACTCCCTCAGTACTGACCCTCAGGCAGTGCGGCACTCCCTCAGTACTGACCCTCCGGCAGAGCAATACTCCCTCAGTACTGACACTCCGACAGTGTAGCACTCCCTCAGTACTGACCCTCCGGCAGTGCAACACTCCCTCAGTACTGAGCCTCTAACAGGGCAGTTCTCCCTCAGTACTGACCCTCCGACAATGCAGCACTCCCTCAGTATAGACCATCCGACAGTGCAGCAGCCCCTCAGTGCTGATCCTAAATCAGTGCAGCATTCCCTTAGTACTGACCGTCCAACAGAGCAGTTTTCCCTAAGTACTGTCACTCCAACAATGCAGCGCTCCCTCGTTACTGACCCTCCGACAGTGTGGCACTCCCTCAGTACTCACCCTGCAACAATGCAGCCATCCCACAGCACTAACCCTCTGACAGAGCAGCACCTGCACAGTGCTGATCTCATATCAGTGCAGCACTCCCTCAGCATTGACCCTCTGACAGTTCAGCACTTCCTCAGTACTGACCCTCTGACAGCGCAGCACTCCCTCAGTGCTGATCCTACATCAGTGCAGCACTCCCACAGTACTGACTGTCTGACTGTGCACTTTTCCCTCAGTACAGACACTCCGACAGTGCAGCACTCCCTCAGTACTGACACACCAACAGTGCAGCAATCACTCAGTACTGACTCTCCGACAGTGCAGTTTTCCCTCAGTACTGATCCTTTGACAGTGCAGCACTCACTCAGTACTGACTCTCCGACAGTGCAGTTTTCCCTCAGTACTGATCCTTCGACAGTGCAGCACTCCCTCAGTTCTTACGCTCCGACAGTGCAGCAATCCCTCAGTACTGACCCCTCGACAATGCGGCTCTCCCTCATTATTGACCCTCTGACAGTGCGGCACACCCTCAGTACTGACCGTCTGACAGTGCAGCACTCCCTCAGTACTGACCCTCGACTGCGCAGCACTGCTTCAGTACTGACCCTCTGACAGTGCAGCACTCCCTCAGTACTGACCCTCTGACAGTGCAGCACTCCCTCAGTACTGAAACTCTGACTGGGCAGCACTCCCTCAGTAATGACCCTCTGACAGTGCAGCACTCCCAAAGTACTGACCCTCTGACATTGCAGCAATCCCTCAGCCCTGACATTCCAACAATGCAGCACTCCCTCAGCACTGACCCTCCAACAGTGTTGCACTCCCTCAGTGCTGATCTCCCATTAGTGCAACACACCCTTGGTACTGACCCTCCGACAGTGCGGCAGTCGCTCAGTACTCACTCTCTGACAGTGCAGATTTCCCTCACTACTGACCTCCGAAGGTGCAATACTCCCTCAGTACTGACCCCTCGACTGTGCGGCCTTCCCTCATTATTGACCCTCTAACATTGCAGCATTCCCTCAGCACTGACCCTCCAGCAGTGCAGCACTCCCTGAGTTACTGACGCTCCGCCGGTGCGGCCCTCACTCAGTACGAACCCTCAGACAGTGCAGCACTCCCTAAGGACAGATGTCAGGCAGTCCAGCACTCTCTCAGTACTGACCCTCCGACAGTGTGGCAATCCCTCAGTACTCACCCTGCAACAGTGCAGCCATCCCACAGCACTAACCCTCTGACAGAGCAGCACCCGCACAGTACTGATCTCAATTCAGTGCAGCTCTCCCTCAGCACTGGCCCTCTGACAGTGCGGCACTTCCTCAGTACTGACCCTCTGACAGTGCGGCACTTCCTCAGTACTGACCGTCCGACTGTGCAGTTTTCCCTCAGTGCTGACACTCCGACAGTGCAGCCCTCCCTCAGTACTGACCCTCTGACAGTGCAGCATTCCCTCAGTACTGACCCTCCGGCAGTGCAACACTCCCTCAGTACTGAGCCTCTAACAGGGCAGTTCTCCCTCAGTGCTGACACTCCGACAGTGCAGCACTCCCTCAGTACTGACATTCTGGCAGCGCGGTACTCCATCAGTGCTGATCCTGCATCAGTGCAGCACTCCCTCAGTACTGACCGTCCGACAGTGCAGCACTCCCTCAGTACTGACTCTCCGACAGTGTGGCAATCCCTCAGTTCTTACCCTCCAACAGTGCAACACTCCCTCAGTACTAACCCCTCGACAGTTGCGGTGCTCACTCATTCTTGACCCTCTGACAGTGCAGCACACCCTCAGTACTGAGCCTCTAACATTGCGGTTCTCCATCAGTACTGACCCACCGGCAGTGCAGCTCCCGCTCAGTACTGACCCTCTGACAGTGCAGCACTCCCTCAGTACTGACCCTCTGACAGTGCAGCATTCCCTCAGTACTGACTCTCTGACAGTGCAGCACTCCCTCAGTACTGACCGTCAGGCAGTGCAGCACTCCCTCAGTACTGACCGTCCGACAGTGCAGCACTCCCTCAGTACTGACCCCTCGACAGTGCGGCATTCCGTCATACTGACCCTCAGACATTGCAGCTCTCGCTCAGCCCTGACATTGCAACAGTGCAGCTCTCCCTCAGTACTGACCCTCTGACAGTGCAGCTCCCGCTCAGTACTGACCCTCTGACAGTGCAGCATTCCCTCAGTACTGACCCTCAGACATTGCAGCTCTCGCTCAGCCCTGACATTGCAACAGTGCAGCACTCCCTCAGTTCTGCCACCGGCCGTATCAGCCCGAGCAGCTGTGAATTTCGAGAACTCCGTTTCCTGCTGCCTCAGGTATTCGAGTCGGTCTGGGTCAGGGTTTCGAACTGCCGAGGTTTTCTTTGCTGACCGGTGCCCATCCCTTTGAGAGGCATTGGCACCTTGAAGGAGTGCTCTGCCTTTGCAGTGCCGCTTGCTGCCAGCAGAGTGGGCTCACAGACACCACCTGGGAACTTCGTGGGACCCGCTCTCGGCATCTTGAAAGGGGGAATGCTCCAATCTCCTGCAACATTTCCATGTGGATTGGCGGTGTGAAAGAGCTGGATTGAAACCTCTCTCTTCAAACTTCATTTTCTACCTCTGCCTCCCTCCCCCTTGCCTTTCTCTCCTGCACTTTTCTGTGTGTGTGCATGTGTGTGTTTGTGATTGTGTGTGTCCATGCCTGTGAGTGTCCGTGTGTGTGTTTGTGTGAGCGTGTGAGTGTGCGTGAGTGTGTGTGTGTGTATGTCTGTGTATGTCTGTGTGTGTCAGTGTGTATGAGTATGTGTGTGTCTGTGTGTGTGTCTGTGTGTGTGTGTGTCTCTGTGTTTATGTGTCTGTGTGTGTGTGTGTGTGTGTGTGGGTGTGCATGTGTGCATGCATGTGTGTGTGCATGTGCGCATGAAATGGTTCATGCATGTGTGTGTGTGTGTGTGTCTGTGTGCATGTGTGTGTCTGTGTGTGAGTCTGTGTGTGTGTCTGTGAGTGTGTGTGTGTGTGTGTCTGTGAGTGTGTGTGTCTGTGTGTATGTCTGTGAGTGTGTGTGTGTGTCTGCGTGTGTGTCTGTTTGTGTGTGTCTGTGTGTCTGTGAGTGTGTGTGTGTCTGTGTATGTGTCTGTGTGTCTGTGTGTCTTTGTGTGTATGTCTGTGTGTGTATGTGTGTGTGTGTGTCTGCCTGTGTGTGCTGTGTGTGTGTGTCTGTGAGTGCATTTGTGTGTGTCTGTGTGTGTGTCTGTGAGTGTGTGTGTGTGTGTGTGCATCTGTGAGTGTGTGCCTGTGTGTGTCTGTGTCTCTGTGTGTGTGTCTGTGTGTCTGTGTGTGTGTGTGTGTCTATGTGTGTGTGTGTGTGTCTGTGTGTCTGTGTCTGTGTGTGTGTGTATGTCTGTGTGTGCATGTGTGTGTGTGTGTGTGTCTTTGTGTGTGTGTGTATGTGTCTGTGTGTGTGTGTGTCTGTGTGTGTGTGTGTGTGTGTGTGTCTGTGTGTGTGTGTGTGTGTGTGTGTGCCTGTGTGTTTATGTGTCTGTGTGTGCATGCATGTGTGTGTGCATGTGCGCATGAAATTGTTCATGCATGTGTGTGTGTGTGTCTGTGTGTGAGTCTGTGAGTGTGTGTGTGCGTGTGTGTGTGTCTGTGAGTGTGTGTGTCTGTGTATATGTCTGTGAGTGTGTGTGTGTCTGTGTATGTGTCTGTGTGTCTGTGTGTCTTTGTGTGTATGTCTGTGTGTGTATGTGTGTGCGTGTGTGTGTGTGTCTGCCTGTGTGTGCTGTGTGTGTGTGTCTGTGAGTGCATTTGTGTGTGTCTGTGTGTGTGTCTGTGAGTGTGTGTGTGTGTGTGTGTGTGCATCTGTGAGTCTGTGCCTGTGTGTGTCTGTGTCTCTGTGTGTGTGTCTGTGTGTCTGTGTGTGTGTGTGTCTATGTGTGCGTGTGTGTGTGTCTATGTGTGTGTGTGTGTGTGTGTGTGTGTCTGTGTCTGTGTGTGTGTGTGTATGTCTGTGTGTGTGTGTGTGTGTGTGTGTCTGTGTGTGTGTGTGTCTTTGTGTGTGTGTGTATGTGTCTGTGTGTGTGTGTCTGTGTGTGTGTGTGTCTGTGTGTGTGTGTGTGTGTGTGTGTGTGTGTATGTGTGTGTGTCTGTGTGTGTGTCTGTGTGTGTGTGTCTGTGTGTGTGTGTGTGTCAGTGTCTGTGTGTCTGTGTGTGTGTGAGTCTGTGTGTCTGTGTGTGTGTATGTATGTGTGTGTGTGTCTGTGTGTGTCTGTGTGTGTGTCTGTCTCTGTGTGTGTGTGTCTGTGTGTGTTTGTGTCTGTCTCTGTGTGTGTCTGTCTCTGTGTGTGTGTGTCTGTATGTGTGTGTCTCTGTCTGTGTGTGTCTGTGTGTGTGTGTCTGTGTGTGTGAGAGTGTGTGTGTCTGTTTGTGTGTGTGTGTGTGTGTGTGTGTGACTGTGTATGTGTGTGTGTGTGTGTGTGTGTGTGCGTGTGAGTGTGTGGGTCTCTTTGTGTGTGTGTCTGTGTGTGTGTGAGTGTGTGTGTCTTTGTGTGTGTGTGCCGGTGTGTGTCTCTTGTGTGTGTGTGTGTGTCTGTGTGTGTCCCTGTATGTGTGTCTGTGTGTTTGTGAGTGTGTGTGTCTCTGTGTTTGTGTGCCGGTGTGTGTCTCTTGTGTGTGTGTGTGCCTGTGTGTGTCTCTTGTGTGTGTGTGTGTGTGTGTGTCTGTGTGTGTCTCTATGTGTGTGTCTGTGTGTTTGTGTGTCTGTGTGTGTGTGTGTGTGAGTGTGTGTGTCAGTGTGTGTCTGTCTGTG
>JANJGN010002648.1:57500-60000 GCA_026770705.1 Isurus oxyrinchus
CAGCCCCCTGGTGAGCCGAATCACGGACCAGCCTGTCGGCTGCCAGGGCCCTCCTAGTGCACGGTACCAGGAGGGGGAGGAGGAACTTGCTTTCGGCCCAAACACTCGGACCCACATCACGAGGCAACCGTCTAAATGCGTTTAAAGGATTCCCCAGTAGTGAGAGAAAGTGAGTGCACTGCAGAGGGGGGAGGATTATCAGCTTGGGAATGAGGGCAGCGTAAGGTCCAGGGGGTGTTCTCGCTACACTCTAAGGTTCGGAACTCCCTCTCTGGGTATGCACCCACCAGACCGGGAGCTTGGCAATCCCGGGGCTTTGCCCCTCATTACAGCCTCGGTTCAAACATGGACCAAAAGAGCTGAACTCCCGAGGTGAGGTGAGAGTGACTGCCCTTGACATCAAGGCAGCATTTGGCCGAGTGTGGCATCAAGGAGCCCTGGCAAAACTGGAGTCAATGGGAAACAGGGGGGAATCTCTGCTGGTTGGAGACATACCCAGCACAAAGGAAGATGGTTGTGGTTGTTGGAGGTCAGTCACCTCAGCTCCAGGACATCACTGCAGGAGTTCCTCAGGGTGGTGTCCTCGGCCCAACCATCTTCAGCTGCTTCATCGATGACCTTCCCTCCATCATAAGGTCAGAAGTGGGGATGTTCACTGATGGTTGCACAATGTTCAGCACCATTCGCGACTCCTCAGATACTGAAGCAGTCCATGTCCAAATGCAGCAAGGTCTGGACAATATCCAGGCTTGGGGCTGACAGGTGGCAAGTAACATTCACGCCACACTAGTGCCAGGCAATGACCATCTCCAACAAGAGAGAATCTAACCATCACCCCTTGACATTCAATGGACATTACCATCACTGAATCCCCCACTATCAACATCCTGGGGGTTACCATTGACCAGAAACTGAACCGGACCAGCCATATAAATACTGTGGCTACAAGAGCAGGTCAGAGGCTGGGAATCCTGCGGAGAGTCACTCACCTCCTGACTCCCCCCCAAAGCCTGTCCACCATCTACAAGACACAAGTCAGGAGTGCGATGGGACACTCCCCCCCCCACTTGCCTGGATGAGTGCGGCTCCCACAACACTCGAGAAGCTCGACACCGTCCAGGACAAAGCAGCCCCCGCTCGATCGGCACCCCATCCACCAACATTCACTCCCTCCACCACCGACGCACAGCGGCAGCAGTGTGTGTACTATCTACAAGATGCACCGCAGCAACTCACCGAGGCTCCTTCGACAGCACCTTCCAAACCCACGACCGCTACTGTCTAGAAGGACAAGGGCAGCAGACGCACGGGGAACACCACCACCTGGAAGTTCCCCTCCGAGCCGCACTCGCCATCCCGACTTGGAAATATATCGGCCGTTCCTTCACTGTCGCCGGGTCAAAATCCTGGGAACTCCCTCACTAACAGCACGGTGGGTGTGCCTACACCACAGGGGACTGCAGCGGCTCAAGAAGGCGGCTCACCCACTGCCACCTTCTCAAGGGGGCAATTAGGGATGGATAATAAATGCTGGGCCTGACCAGAGACCCCCACAACCCATGAATGAATAATGAAAAAAAGAGAGGGAGACAGAGAGAGGAAGGGACTGAGAGAGAGTGAGATACAGAGACAGATGTAGAGAGAGAGAGAGACACAAGGAGAGAGAGAGATGGAGTGGGAAAGACAGAGAGAGAGGTGGAGACAGAGTTAGAGAGATAGAGTGGGAGAGGCGGAGAGACAGAGAGAGACTCAGAGAGCAAGAGAGAGAAATACAGAGATAGAGAGACAGAGAGGGAGAAAGAGAGAGTCAATGAGAGAGACAGAGAAAGAGAGTCAGAGAGGAGAGAGAGACAGAGGGAGACAGAGAGACAGAGAGATAGGAGAGGGCTAGAAGGAGGGAAAGAGAGAGAAAGGGGAGAGAGAGAGAGAGAGAGACACAGAGGGAGAGACAGAGTGAGAAAGACAGGGAAAGACAGAGAGAGTGATGGAGAGAACAGATAAAGATAGACAGAGAGACAGAGACACAGATAGAGACAGAGACAGGGAAGAGGAGACAGAGAGAGAGAGGGAGAGAACAGACACTGAGCGATAGAGGGAGAGAGAGAGAGAGAGACAGAGAGGGAGAGACAGAGAGAGGGACAGAGAGAGTGAGAGAGGGACTGAGAAAGAGAGAGAGAGAGAGACAGAGAGAGGGTGGACTCTTTCATCCTGGAGTTTAAGAGCGTGTGCAGGTGGAAAGTGGGTGTGATGCCCGCTGGGTAGTGGGGTGAGGGAAACCTGCGATCCTCTGCTGTCCTACACATTTATTGTGCGGCCGAGAGGATCTCGGCGAGTCTGGTAATGGGGGAGGGGGTGGGGTTTCCCCTTTCGCCGTCACCTCTTGGGGTGAAAGGGCACCCAGATCGACATTCACTCCGCGCCGGCTAAATCTCTGCAGGAGACTCTCAGAGCCCTCACCGCCACAACACATACCAGAGAGACTGGCAGCAAATACAGCCGG
>JANJGN010002649.1:0-63890 GCA_026770705.1 Isurus oxyrinchus
TAACACTCCTCTCTCTCCTCTCTGTAGCTCAGTGGGTAACACTCTCTCTCTCTCTCTGTGACTCAGTGGGTAACACTCTCTCTCTCTCTCTGTAGCTCAGTGGGTAACACTCTCTCTCTCTCTCTCTGTAGCTCAGTGGGTACACACTCTCTCTCTCTGTAGCTCAGTGGGGTAACACTCTCTCTCTCTCCTCTCTGTAGCTCAGTGGGTAACACTCTCTCTCTCTCTCTGTAGCTCAGTGGGTAACACTCTCTCTCTCTCTCTGTAGCTCAGTGGGTAACACCTCTCTCTCTCTCTCTGTGACTCAGTGGGTAACACTCTCTCTCTCTCTCTGTGACTCAGTGGGTAAACACTCTCTCTCTCTCTGTAGCTCAGTGGGTAACACTCTCTCTCTCTCTCTGTGACTCAGTGGGTAACCACTCTCTCTCTCTCTCTGTAGCTCAGTGGGTAACACTCTCTCTCTCTCCTCTCTGTAGCTCAGTGGGTAACACTCTCTCTCTCTCTCTGTGACTCAGTGGGTAACACTCTCTCTCTCTGTGACTCAGTGGGTAACACTCTCTCTCTCTCTGTAGCTCAGTGGGTAACACTCTCTCTCTCTCTCTGTAGCTCAGTGGTAACACTCTCTCTCTCTCTCTGTAGCTCAGTGGGTAACACTCTCTCTCTCTCTGTGCCTCAGTGGGTAACACTCTCTCTCTCTCTCTCTGTAGCTCAGTGGGTAACACTCTCTCTCCTCTGTGACTCAGTGGGTAACACTCTCTCTCTCTCTCTGTGACTCAGTGGGTAACACTCTCTCTCTCCTCTCTCTGTAGCTCAGTGGGTAACACTCTCTCTCTCTCTCTGTGGACTCAGTGGTAACACTCTCTCTCTCTCTGTGACTCAGTGGGTAACACTCTCCTCTCTCTCCTCTGTAGCTCAGTGGGTAACACTCTCTCTCTCTCTCTCTGTAGCTCAGTGGGTAACACTCTCTCTCTCTCTCTGTGACTCAGTGGGTAACACTCTCTCTCTCTCTGTGACTCAGTGGGTAACACTCTGACTCTCTCTCTCTCTGTAGCTCAGTGGGTAACAACTCTCTCTCTCTCTCTCTGTAGCTCAGTGGGTAACACTCTCTCTCTCTCTCTGTAGCTCAGTGGGTAACACTCTCTCTCTCTCTCTGTGACTCAGTGGGTAACACTCTCTCTCTCTCTCTCTGTGACTCAGTGGGGGGTAACACTCTCTCTCTCTCTCTGTAGCTCAGTGGGTAACACTCTCTCTCTCTCTGTAGCTCAGTGGGTAACACTCTCTCTCTCTCTCTGTGACTCAGTGGGTAACACTCTCTCTCTCTCTCTGTGACTCAAGTGGGTAACACTCTCTCTCTCTCTCTGTAGCTCAGTGGGGTAACACTCTCTCTCTCTCTCTGTGACTCAGTGGGTAACACTCTCTCTCTCTCTGTAGCTCAGTGGGTAACACTCTCTCTCTCTCTCTGTGACTCAGTGGGTAACACTCTCTCTCTCTCTCTGTGACTCAGTGGGTAACACTCTCTCTCTCTCTCTGTAGCTCAGTGGGTAACACTCCTCTCTCTCTCTGTGACTCAGTGGGTAACATCTCTCTCTCTCTGTGACTCAGTGGGTAACACTCTCTCTCTCTCTCTGTAGCTCAGTGGGTAACACTCTCTCTCTCTGACTCTCTCTGTAGCTCAGTGGGTAACACTCTCTCTCTCTCTCTGTAGCTCAGTGGGTAACACTCTCTCTCTCTCTCTGTGACTCAGTGGGTAACACTCTCTCTCTCTCTGTAGCTCAGTGGGTAACACTCTCTCTCTCTCTGTAGCTCAGTGGGTAACACTCTCTTCTGATCTCTCTCTGTAGCTCAGTGGGGTAACACTCTCTCTCTCTCTCTGTAGCTCAGTGGGTAACACTCTCTCTCCTCTCTCTCTGTAGCTCAGTGGGTAACACTCTCTCTCTCTCTCTGTAGCCAGTGGGTAACACTCTCCTCTCTCTCTCTGTAGCTCAGTGGGTAACACTCTCTCTCTCTCTCTGTAGCTCAGTGGGTAACTCTCTCTCTCTCTCTTGTAGCTCAGTGGGTAACACTCTCTCTCTCTCTCTGTAGCTCAGTGGGTAACACTCTCTCTCTCTCTCTGTAGCTCAGTGGGTAACTCTCTCTCTCTCTCTCTCTGTAGCTCAGTGGGTAACACTCTCTCTCTCTCTCTGTAGCTCAGTGGGTAACAACTCTCTCTCTCTCTGTAGCTCAGTGGGTAACACTCTCTCTCTCTCTGTAGCTCAGTGGGTAAACTCGCTCTCTCTCTCTCTGTAGCTCAGTGGGTAACACTCTCTCTCTCTCTCTGTAGCTCAGTGGGTAACACTCTCTCTCTCTGTAGCTCAGTGGGTAACACTCTCTCTCTCTCTCTCTGTAGCTCAGTGGGTAACACTCTCTCTCTCTCTCTGTGACTCAGTGGGTAACACTTTCTCTCTCTCTCTGTAGCTCAGTGGGTAACACTCCTCTCTCTCTCTTCTGTAGCTCAGTGGGTAACACTCTCTCTCTCTCTGTAGCTCAGTGGGTAACACTCCTCTCTCTCTCTCTCTGTAGCTCAGTGGGTAACACTCTCTCTCTCTCTCTCTGTAGCTCAGTGGGGTAACACTCTCTCTCTCTCTCTCTGTAGCTCAGTGGGTAACACTCTCTCTCTCTCTCTGTAGCTCAGTGGGTAACACTCTCTCTCTCTCTCTGTAGCTCAGTGGGTAACACTCTCTCTCCTCTCTCTCTGTAGCTCAGTGGGTAACACTCTCTCTCTCTCTCTGTAGCTCAGTGGGTAACACTCTCTCTCTCTCTCTGTAGCTCAGTGGGTAACACTCCTCTCTCTCTCTCTGTAGCTCAGTGGGTAACACTCCTCTCTCTCTCTCTGTAGCTCAGTGGGTAACACTCTCTCTCTCTGGTGACTCAGTGGGTAACACTCTCTCTCTCTCTCTGTAGCTCAGGTGGGTAACACTCTCTCTCTCTCTCTGTAGCTCAGTGGGTAACACTCTCTCTCTCTCTCTCTGTAGCTCAGTGGGTAACACTCTCTCTCTCTCTCTGTAGCTCAGTGGGTAACACTCTCTCTCTCTCTCTGTAGCTCAGTGGGTAACACTCTCTCTCTCTCTCTGTAGCTCAGTGGGTAACACTCTCTCTCTCTCTCTGTGACTCAGTGGTAACACTCTCTCTCTCTGTAGCTCAGTGGGTAACACTCTCTCTCTCTCTCTCTGTAGCTCAGTGGGTAACACTCTCTCTCTCTCTCTGTAGCTCAGTGGGTAACACTCTCTCTCTCTATCTCTGTAGCTCAGTGGGTAACACTCTCTCTCTCTCTCTGTGACTCAAGTGGGTAACACTCTCCTCTCTCTCTGTAGCTCAGTGGGTAACACTCTCTCTCTCTCTCTGTAGCTCAGTGGGTAAACTCTCTCTCTATCTCTCTGTAGCTTCAGTGGGTAACACTCTCTCTCTCTCTCTGTAGCTCAGTGGGTAACACTCTCTCTCTCTATCTCTGTAGCTCAGTGGGTAACACTCTCTCTCTCTCTCTGTGACTCAGTGGGTAAACACTCTCTCTCTCTATCTCTGTAGCTCAGTGGGTAACACTCTCTCTCTCTGTAGCTCAGTGGGTAACACTCTCTCTCTCTCTCTGTAGCTCAGTGGGTAACACTCTCTCTCTCTCTCTCTGTGGACTCAGTGGGTAACACTCTCTCTCTCTCTCTGTAGCTCAGTGGGTAACACCTCTCTCTCTCTCTCTGTAGCTCAGTGGGTAACCACTCCTCTCCTCTCTCTCTGTAGCTCAGTGGGTAACACTCTCTCTCTCTCTCTGTAGCTCAGTGGGTAACACTCTCTCTCTCTCTCTGTAGCTCAGTGGGTAACACTCTCTCTCTCTCTCTGTAGCTCAGTGGGTAACACTCTCTCTCTCTCTCTGTAGCTCAGTGGGTAACACTCTCTCTCTCTCTCTGTAGCTCAGTGGGTAACACTCTCTCTCTCTCTCTGTAGCTCAGTGGGTAACACTCTCTCTCTCTCTCTGTGACTCAGTGGGTAACACTCTCTCTCTCTCTGTGGCCTCAGTGGGTAACACTCTCTCTCTCTCTGTAGCTCAGTGGGTAACACTCTCTCTCTCTCTGTAGCTCAGTGGGTAACACTCCTCCTCTCTCTCTCTCTGTAGCTCAGTGGGTAACACTCTCTCTCCTCTCTCTCTGTAGCTCAGTGGGTAACACTCTCTCTCTCTCTCTCTGTAGCTCAGTGGGTAACACTCTCTCTCTCTCTCTGTGACTCAGTGGGTAAACACTCTCTCTCTCTCTCTGTAGCTCAGTGGGTAACACTCTCTCTATCTCTCTGTAGCTCAGTGGGTAACACTCTCTCTCTCTCTCAGTAGCTCAGTGGTAAACACTCTCTCTCTCTCTCTGTGACTCAGTGGTAACTCTTAGCAGTGGTAACCTCTCTCTCTCTCTCTGTAGCTCAGTGGGGTAACACTCTCTCTCTCTCTCTGTAGCTCAGTGGGTAAACACCCTCTCCTCTCTCTCTGTGACTCAGTGGGTAACACTCTCTCTCTCTCTCTGTGCTCAGTGGGTAACACCTCTCTCTCTCTCTGTAGCTCAGTGGGTAACACTCTCTCTCTCTCTGTAGCTCAGTGGGTAACACTCTCTCTCTCTCTCTGTAGCTCAGTGGGTAACACTCCTCTCTCCTCTGTAGCTCAGTGGGTAACACTCTCTCTCTCCTCTCTGTGAGCTCAGTGGGTAACACTCTCTCTCTCTCTCTGTGACTCAGTGGGTAACACACTCTCTCTCTCTCTCCTCTCAACAACAACAACGGAGGAGGAGGAAAAGAGAGAATCTCTCTCTCTCTGTAGCTCAGTGGGGTAACACTCTCTCTCTCTCTCTGTAGCTCAGTGGGTAACACTCTCTCTCTCTCTGTAGCTCAGTGGGTAACACTCTCTCTCTCTCTGTAGCTCAGTGGGTAACACTCTCTCTCTCTCTCTGTGACTCAGTGGGTAACACTCTCTCTCTCTCTCTCTGTAGCTCAGTGGGTAACACTCTCTCTCTCTCTCTGTGACTCAGTGGGTAACACTCTCTCTCTCTCTCTGTAGCTCAGTGGGTAACACTCTCTCTCTCTCTCTGTAGCTCAGTGGGTAACACTCTCTCTCTCTCTCTGTAGCTCAGTGGGTAACACTCTCTCTCTCTGTAGCTCAGTGGGTAACACTCTCTCTCTCTCTGTAGCTCAGTGGGTAACACTCTCTCTCTCTCTCTCTGTAGCTCAGTGGGTAACACTCTCTCTCTCTCTGTAGCTCAGTGGGTAACACTCTCTCTCTCTCTGTAGCTCAGTGGGTAACACTCTCTCTCTCTCTCTGTAGCTCAGTGGGTAACACTCTCTCTCTCTCTCTGTGACTCAGTGGGTAACACTCTCTCTCTCTCTCTCTGTAGCTCAGTGGGTAACACTCTCTCTCTCTCTCTGTAGCTCAGTGGGTAACACTCTCTCTCTCTCTCTGTAGCTCAGTGGGTAACACTCTCTCTCTCTCTCTCTGTAGCTCAGTGGGTAACACTCTCTCTCTCTCTCTGTGACTCAGTGGGTAACACTCTCTCTCTCTCTCTGTAGCTCAGTGGGTAACACCTCTCTCTCTCTGTAGCTCAGTGGGTAACACTCTCTCTCTCTCTCTGTAGCTCAGTGGGTAACACTCTCTCTCTCTCTCTGTAGCTCAGTGGGTAACACTCTCTCTCTCTCTCTCTGTAGCTCAGTGGGTAACACTCTCTCTCTCTCTCTCTCTGTAGCTCAGTGGGTAACACTCTCTCTCTCTCTCTGTAGCTCAGTGGGTAACACTCTCTCTCTCTCTCTGTAGCTCAGTGGGTAACACTCTCTCTCTCTCTCTCTGTAGCTCAGTGGGTAACACTCTCTCTCTCTCTCTGTAGCTCAGTGGGTAACACTCTCTCTCTCTCTCTCTGTGACTCAGTGGGTAACACTCTCTCTCTCTCTCTGTAGCTCAGTGGGTAACACTCTCTCTCTCTCTCTGTAGCTCAGTGGGTAACACTCTCTCTCTCTCTCTCTGTAGCTCAGTGGGTAACACTCTCTCTCTCTCTCTGTAGCTCAGTGGGTAACACTCTCTCTCTCTCTGTAGCTCAGTGGGTAACACTCTCTCTCTCTCTCTGTAGCTCAGTGGGTAACACTCTCTCTCTCTGTAGCTCAGTGGGTAACACTCTCTCTCTCTCTCTGTAGCTCAGTGGGTAACACTCTCTCTCTCTCTGTAGCTCAGTGGGTAACACTCTCTCTCTCTCTCTCTGTAGCTCAGTGGGTAACACTCTCTCTCTCTGTCTGTAGCTCAGTGGGTAACACTCTCTCTCTCTCTCTGTAGCTCAGTGGGTAACACTCTCTCTCTCTCTCTCTGTAGCTCAGTGGGTAACACTCTCTCTCTCTGTAGCTCAGTGGGTAACACTCTCTCTCTCTCTCTGTAGCTCAGTGGGTAACACTCTCTCTCTCTCTCTGTAGCTCAGTGGGTAACACTCTCTCTCTCTGTAGCTCAGTGGGTAACACTCTCTCTCTCTCTCTGTAGCTCAGTGGGTAACACTCTCTCTCTCTCTGTAGCTCAGTGGGTAACACTCTCTCTCTCTCTGTAGCTCAGTGGGTAACACTCTCTCTCTCTCTCTGTAGCTCAGTGGGTAACACTCTCTCTCTCTCTCTGTAGCTCAGTGGGTAACACTCTCTCTCTCTCTCTGTAGCTCAGTGGGTAACACTCTCTCTCTCTCTCTCTGTGGCTCAGTGGGTAACACTCTCTCTCTCTCTCTGTAGCTCAGTGGGTAACACTCTCTCTCTCTCTCTGTAGCTCAGTGGGTAACACTCTCTCTCTCTCTCTCTGTGGCTCAGTGGGTAACACTCTCTCTCTCTCTCTGTAGCTCAGTGGGTAACTCTCTCTCTCTCTCTCTGTAGCTCAGTGGGTAACACTCTCTCTCTCTCTCTGTAGCTCAGTGGGTAACACTCTCTCTCTCTCTCTGTAGCTCAGTGGGTAACACTCTCTCTCTCTGTAGCTCAGTGGGTAACACTCTCTCTCTCTCTGTAGCTCAGTGGGTAACACTCTCTCTCTCTCTCTCTGTAGCTCAGTGGGTAACACTCTCTCTCTCTCTCTGTAGCTCAGTGGGTAACACTCTCTCTCTCTCTCTCTGTAGCTCAGTGGGTAACACTCTCTCTCTCTGTAGCTCAGTGGGTAACACTCTCTCTCTCTCTCTGTAGCTCAGTGGGTAACACTCTCTCTCTCTCTCTGTAGCTCAGTGGGTAACACTCTCTCTCTCTCTCTCTGTAGCTCAGTGGGTAACACTCTCTCTCTCTCTCTGTAGCTCAGTGGGTAACACTCTCTCTCTCTCTGTAGCTCAGTGGGTAACACTCTCTCTCTCTCTGTAGCTCAGTGGGTAACACTCTCTCTCTCTCTGTAGCTCAGTGGGTAACACTCTCTCTCTCTCTCTGTAGCTCAGTGGGTAACACTCTCTCTCTCTCTGTAGCTCAGTGGGTAACACTCTCTCTCTCTCTGTAGCTCAGTGGGTAACACTCTCTCTCTCTCTGTAGCTCAGTGGGTAACACTCTCTCTCTCTCTCTGTAGCTCAGTGGGTAACACTCTCTCTCTCTCTCTCTGTAGCTCAGTGGGTAACACTCTCTCTCTCTCTCTGTAGCTCAGTGGGTAACACTCTCTCTCTCTCTCTCTGTGGCTCAGTGGGTAACACTCTCTCTCTCTCTCTGTAGCTCAGTGGGTAACTCTCTCTCTCTCTCTCTGTAGCTCAGTGGGTAACACTCTCTCTCTCTCTCTGTAGCTCAGTGGGTAACACTCTCTCTCTCTGTAGCTCAGTGGGTAACACTCTCTCTCTCTCTCTGTAGCTCAGTGGGTAACACTCTCTCTCTCTCTCTGTAGCTCAGTGGGTAACACTCTCTCTCTCTCTCTCTGTGACTCAGTGGGTAACACTCTCTCTCTCTCTCTGTAGCTCAGTGGGTAACACTCTCTCTCTCTGTAGCTCAGTGGGTAACACTCTCTCTCTCTCTGTAGCTCAGTGGGTAACACTCTCTCTCTCTCTCTGTAGCTCAGTGTGTAACACTCTCTCTCTCTGTGACTCAGTGGGTAACACTCTCTCTCTCTCTCTGTAGCTCAGTGGGTAACACTCTCTCTCTCTCTGTAGCTCAGTGGGTAACACTCTCTCTCTCTCTCTGTAGCTCAGTGGGTAACACTCTCTCTCTCTCTCTGTGACTCAGTGGGTAACACTCTCTCTCTCTCTCTGTAGCTCAGTGGGTAACACTCTCTCTCTCTCTCTGTAGCTCAGTGGGTAACACTCTCTCTCTCTCTCTGTAGCTCAGTGGGTAACACTCTCTCTCTCTCTCTGTAGCTCAGTGGGTAACACTCTCTCTCTCTCTCTGTAGCTCAGTGGGTAACACTCTCTCTCTCTCTCTCTGTAGCTCAGTGGGTAACACTCTCTCTCTCTCTCTGTAGCTCAGTGGGTAACACTCTCTCTCTCTCTGTAGCTCAGTGGGTAACACTCTCTCTCTCTCTCTGTAGCTCAGTGGGTAACACTCTCTCTCTCTCTCTGTAGCTCAGTGGGTAACACTCTCTCTCTCTCTCTGTAGCTCAGTGGGTAACACTCTCTCTCTCTCTCTGTAGCTCAGTGGGTAACACTCTCTCTCTCTCTCTGTAGCTCAGTGGGTAACACTCTCTCTCTCTCTCTGTAGCTCAGTGGGTAACACTCTCTCTCTCTCTCTCTGTAGCTCAGTGGGTAACACTCTCTCTCTCTGTAGCTCAGTGGGTAACACTCTCTCTCTCTCTCTCTGTAGCTCAGTGGGTAACACTCTCTCTCTCTCTGTAGCTCAGTGGGTAACACTCTCTCTCTCTCTGTAGCTCAGTGGGTAACACTCTCTCTCTCTGTAGCTCAGTGGGTAACACTCTCTCTCTCTCTCTCTGTAGCTCAGTGGGTAACACTCTCTCTCTCTCTCTGTGACTCAGTGGGTAACACTCTCTCTCTCTCTCTGTAGCTCAGTGGGTAACACTCTCTCTCTCTCTCTGTAGCTCAGTGGGTAACACTCTCTCTCTCTCTCTGTAGCTCAGTGGGTAACACTCTCTCTCTCTCTCTCTGTAGCTCAGTGGGTAACACTCTCTCTCTCTGTAGCTCAGTGGGTAACACTCTCTCTCTCTCTCTCTGTGACTCAGTGGGTAACACTCTCTCTCTCTCTCTGTAGCTCAGTGGGTAACACTCTCTCTCTCTCTCTGTAGCTCAGTGGGTAACACTCTCTCTCTCTGTAGCTCAGTGGGTAACACTCTCTCTCTCTCTCTCTGTGACTCAGTGGGTAACACTCTCTCTCTCTCTCTGTAGCTCAGTGGGTAACACTCTCTCTCTCTCTCTGTAGCTCAGTGGGTAACACTCTCTCTCTCTCTCTGTGACTCAGTGGGTAACACTCTCTCTCTCTCTCTGTAGCTCAGTGGGTAACACTCTCTCTCTCTCTCTGTAGCTCAGTGGGTAACACTCTCTCTCTCTCTCTGTGACTCAGTGGGTAACACTCTCTCTCTCTCTCTGTAGCTCAGTGGGTAACACTCTCTCTCTCTCTCTGTGACTCAGTGGGTAACACTCTCTCTCTCTCTCTGTAGCTCAGTGGGTAACACTCTCTCTCTCTCTCTGTAGCTCAGTGGGTAACACTCTCTCTCTCTCTCTGTAGCTCAGTGGGTAACACTCTCTCTCTCTCTCTCTGTAGCTCAGTGGGTAACACTCTCTCTCTCTCTCTCTGTAGCTCAGTGGGTAACACTCTCTCTCTCTCTCTGTAGCTCAGTGGGTAACACTCTCTCTCTCTCTCTCTGTAGCTCAGTGGGTAACACTCTCTCTCTCTCTCTGTAGCTCAGTGGGTAACACTCTCTCTCTCTCTCTGTAGCTCAGTGGGTAACACTCTCTCTCTCTCTCTCTGTAGCTCAGTGGGTAACACTCTCTCTCTCTCTCTGTAGCTCAGTGGGTAACACTCTCTCTCTCTCTCTGTAGCTCAGTGGGTAACACTCTCTCTCTCTCTCTGTAGCTCAGTGGGTAACACTCTCTCTCTCTCTCTGTAGCTCAGTGGGTAACACTCTCTCTCTCTCTCTCTGTGGCTCAGTGGGTAACACTCTCTCTCTCTCTGTAGCTCAGTGGGTAACACTCTCTCTCTCTCTCTGTAGCTCAGTGGGTAACACTCTCTCTCTCTCTCTGTAGCTCAGTGGGTAACACTCTCTCTCTCTCTCTCTCTGTGGCTCAGTGGGTAACACTCTCTCTCTCTCTCTGTGACTCAGTGGGTAACACTCTCTCTCTCTCTCTGTGACTCAGTGGGTAACACTCTCTCTCTCTCTCTGTAGCTCAGTGGGTAACACTCTCTCTCTCTCTCTGTAGCTCAGTGGGTAACACTCTCTCTCTCTCTCTCTCTGTGGCTCAGTGGGTAACACTCTCTCTCTCTCTCTCTGTGACTCAGTGGGTAACACTCTCTCTCTCTCTCTGTAGCTCAGTGGGTAACACTCTCTCTCTCTCTGTAGCTCAGTGGGTAACACTCTCTCTCTCTCTCTGTAGCTCAGTGGGTAACACTCTCTCTCTCTCTGTGACTCAGTGGGTAACACTCTCTCTCTCTCTCTCTGTAGCTCAGTGGGTAACACTCTCTCTCTCTCTGTAGCTCAGTGGGTAACACTCTCTCTCTCTCTCTCTGTAGCTCAGTGGGTAACACTCTCTCTCTCTCTGTAGCTCAGTGGGTAACACTCTCTCTCTCTCTCTCTGTAGCTCAGTGGGTAACACTCTCTCTCTCTCTCTCTGTAGCTCAGTGGGTAACACTCTCTCTCTCTCTCTCTGTAGCTCAGTGGGTAACACTCTCTCTCTCTCTGTAGCTCAGTGGGTAACGCTCTCTCTCTCTCTCTGTAGCTCAGTGGGTAACACTCTCTCTCTCTCTCTGTGACTCAGTGGGTAACACTCTCTCTCTCTCTCTCTGTGACTCAGTGGGTAACACTCTCTCTCTCTCTCTGTAGCTCAGTGGGTAACACTCTCTCTCTCTCTGTGGCTCAGTGGGTAACACTCTCTCTCTCTCTCTCTGTAGCTCAGTGGGTAACACTCTCTCTCTCTCTCTCTGTAGCTCAGTGGGTAACACTCTCTCTCTCTCTCTGTGGCTCAGTGGGTAACACTCTCTCTCTCTCTCTCTGTGACTCAGTGGGTAACACTCTCTCTCTCTCTCTGTAGCTCAGTGGGTAACACTCTCTCTCTCTGTAGCTCAGTGGGTAACACTCTCTCTCTCTCTCTGTGACTCAGTGGGTAACACTCTCTCTCTCTCTCTGTAGCTCAGTGGGTAACACTCTCTCTCTCTCTGTAGCTCAGTGGGTAACACTCTCTCTCTCTCTGTAGCTCAGTGGGTAACACTCTCTCTCTCTCTCTGTGGCTCAGTGGGTAACACTCTCTCTCTCTCTCTCTGTAGCTCAGTGGGTAACGCTCTCTCTCTCTCTGTAGCTCAGTGGGTAACACTCTCTCTCTCTCTCTGTAGCTCAGTGGGTAACACTCTCTCTCTCTCTCTCTGTAGCTCAGTGGGTAACACTCTCTCTCTCTCTCTGTAGCTCAGTGGGTAACACTCTCTCTCTCTCTCTCTGTAGCTCAGTGGGTAACACTCTCTCTCTCTCTCTCTGTAGCTCAGTGGGTAACACTCTCTCTCTCTCTCTGTAGCTCAGTGGGTAACACTCTCTCTCTCTCTCTGTAGCTCAGTGGGTAACACTCTCTCTCTCTCTCTCTGTAGCTCAGTGGGTAACACTCTCTCTCTCTCTCTGTAGCTCAGTGGGTAACACTCTCTCTCTCTCTCTCTGTAGCTCAGTGGGTAACACTCTCTCTCTCTCTCTGTGGCTCAGTGGGTAACACTCTCTCTCTCTCTCTCTGTGACTCAGTGGGTAACACTCTCTCTCTCTCTCTGTAGCTCAGTGGGTAACACTCTCTCTCTCTGTAGCTCAGTGGGTAACACTCTCTCTCTCTCTGTAGCTCAGTGGGTAACACTCTCTCTCTCTCTGTAGCTCAGTGGGTAACACTCTCTCTCTCTCTCTGTGGCTCAGTGGGTAACACTCTCTCTCTCTCTCTCTGTAGCTCAGTGGGTAACGCTCTCTCTCTCTCTGTAGCTCAGTGGGTAACACTCTCTCTCTCTCTCTGTAGCTCAGTGGGTAACACTCTCTCTCTCTCTCTCTGTAGCTCAGTGGGTAACACTCTCTCTCTCTCTCTGTAGCTCAGTGGGTAACACTCTCTCTCTCTCTCTCTGTGACTCAGTGGGTAACACTCTCTCTCTCTCTCTGTGACTCAGTGGGTAACACTCTCTCTCTCTCTCTGTGACTCAGTGGGTAACACTCTCTCTCTCTCTCTCTGTGACTCAGTGGGTAACACTCTCTCTCTCTCTCTGTAGCTCAGTGGGTAACACTCTCTCTCTCTCTGTGGCTCAGTGGGTAACACTCTCTCTCTCTCTCTCTGTAGCTCAGTGGGTAACACTCTCTCTCTCTCTCTCTGTAGCTCAGTGGGTAACACTCTCTCTCTCTCTCTCTCTGTGGCTCAGTGGGTAACACTCTCTCTCTCTCTCTGTGTGACTCAGTGGGTAACACTCTCTCTCTCTCTCTGTAGCTCAGTGGGTAACACTCTCTCTCTCTCTGTAGCTCAGTGGGTAACACTCTCTCTCTCTCTCTCTGTAGCTCAGTGGGTAACACTCTCTCTCTCTCTCTGTAGCTCAGTGGGTAACACTCTCTCTCTCTCTCTGTAGCTCAGTGGGTAACACACTCTCTCTCTCTGTGACTCAGTGGGTAACACTCTCTCTCTCTCTCTCTGTAGCTCAGTGGGTAACACTCTCTCTCTCTCTGTAGCTCAGTGGGTAACACTCTCTCTCTCTCTCTCTGTAGCTCAGTGGGTAACTCTCTCTCTCTCTCTCTGTAGCTCAGTGGGTAACACTCTCTCTCTCTCTCTGTAGCTCAGTGGGTAACTCTCTCTCTCTCTGTAGCTCAGTGGGTAACACTCTCTCTCTCTCTGTGGCTCAGTGGGTAACACTCTCTCTCTCTCTCTCTGTAGCTCAGTGGGTAACACTCTCTCTCTCTCTCTGTAGCTCAGTGGGTAACACTCTCTCTCTCTCTCTGTAGCTCAGTGGGTAACACTCTCTCTCTCTCTCTCTCTGTAGCTCAGTGGGTAACACTCTCTCTCTCTCTCTGTAGCTCAGTGGGTAACACTCTCTCTCTCTCTGTGGCTCAGTGGGTAACACTCTCTCTCTCTCTCTGTAGCTCAGTGGGTAACACTCTCTCTCTCTCTCTCTGTAGCTCAGTGGGTAACACTCTCTCTCTCTCTCTGTAGCTCAGTGGGTAACACTCTCTCTCTCTCTCTGTAGCTCAGTGGGTAACACTCTCTCTCTCTCTCTCTCTGTGGCTCAGTGGGTAACACTCTCTCTCTCTCTCTCTGTGACTCAGTGGGTAACACTCTCTCTCTCTCTCTGTAGCTCAGTGGGTAACACTCTCTCTCTCTCTCTCTGTAGCTCAGTGGGTAACACTCTCTCTCTCTCTCTGTAGCTCAGTGGGTAACACTCTCTCTCTCTCTCTCTGTAGCTCAGTGGGTAACACTCTCTCTCTCTCTCTGTAGCTCAGTGGGTAACACTCTCTCTCTCTCTCTCTGTAGCTCAGTGGGTAACACTCTCTCTCTCTCTCTGTAGCTCAGTGGGTAACACTCTCTCTCTCTCTCTCTGTAGCTCAGTGGGTAACACTCTCTCTCTCTCTCTCTGTAGCTCAGTGGGTAACACTCTCTCTCTCTCTCTGTAGCTCAGTGGGTAACACTCTCTCTCTCTCTCTCTGTAGCTCAGTGGGTAACACTCTCTCTCTCTCTCTCTGTGACTCAGTGGGTAACACTCTCTCTCTCTCACTCTGTGACTCAGTGGGTAACACTCTCTCTCTCTCTCTGTAGCTCAGTGGGTAACACTCTCTCTCTCTCTCTGTAGCTCAGTGGGTAACACTCTCTCTCTCTCTCTCTGTAGCTCAGTGGGTAACACTCTCTCTCTCTCTCTCTGTAGCTCAGTGGGTAACACTCTCTCTCTCTCTGTAGCTCAGTGGGTAACACTCTCTCTCTCTCTCTGTAGCTCAGTGGGTAACACTCTCTCTCTCTCTCTCTGTAGCTCAGTGGGTAACACTCTCTCTCTCTCTCTCTGTAGCTCAGTGGGTAACACTCTCTCTCTCTCTCTCTGTAGCTCAGTGGGTAACACTCTCTCTCTCTCTCTGTAGCTCAGTGGGTAACACTCTCTCTCTCTCTCTGTAGCTCAGTGGGTAACTCTCTCTCTCTCTCTCTGTAGCTCAGTGGGTAACACTCTCTCTCTCTCTCTGTAGCTCAGTGGGTAACACTCTCTCTCTCTCTCTCTGTAGCTCAGTGGGTAACACTCTCTCTCTCTCTCTCTGTGACTCAGTGGGTAACACTCTCTCTCTCTCTCTGTGACTCAGTGGGTAACACTCTCTCTCTCTCTCTGTAGCTCAGTGGGTAACACTCTCTCTCTCTCTCTGTAGCTCAGTGGGTAACACTCTCTCTCTCTCTCTCTGTAGCTCAGTGGGTAACACTCTCTCTCTCTCTCTCTGTAGCTCAGTGGGTAACACTCTCTCTCTCTCTGTAGCTCAGTGGGTAACACTCTCTCTCTCTCTCTCTGTAGCTCAGTGGGTAACACTCTCTCTCTCTCTCTGTAGCTCAGTGGGTAACACTCTCTCTCTCTCTCTCTGTAGATCAGTGGGTAACACTCTCTCTCTCTCTCTGTAGCTCAGTGGGTAACACTCTCTCTCTCTCTCTGTAGCTCAGTGGGTAACACTCTCTCTCTCTCTCTGTAGCTCAGTGGGTAACACTCTCTCTCTCTCTGTAGCTCAGTGGGTAACACTCTCTCTCTCTCTCTGTAGCTCAGTGGGTAACACTCTCTCTCTCTCTCTCTGTAGCTCAGTGGGTAACACTCTCTCTCTCTCTGTAGCTCAGTGGGTAACACTCTCTCTCTCTCTCTCTGTAGCTCAGTGGGTAACACTCTCTCTCTCTCTCTGTAGCTCAGTGGGTAACACTCTCTCTCTCTCTCTGTGACTCAGTGGGTAACACTCTCTCTCTCTCTCTCTGTAGCTCAGTGGGTAACACTCTCTCTCTCTCTCTGTGACTCAGTGGGTAACACTCTCTCTCTCTCTCTGTGACTCAGTGGGTAACACTCTCTCTCTCTCTCTGTAGCTCAGTGGGTAACACTCTCTCTCTCTCTCTGTGACTCAGTGGGTAACACTCTCTCTCTCTCTCTGTAGCTCAGTGGGTAACACTCTCTCTCTCTCTCTGTAGCTCAGTGGGTAACACTCTCTCTCTCTGTAGCTCAGTGGGTAACACTCTCTCTCTCTCTCTCTGTAGCTCAGTGGGTAACACTCTCTCTCTCTCTCTGTAGCTCAGTGGGTAACACTCTCTCTCTCTCTCTGTAGCTCAGTGGGTAACACTCTCTCTCTCTCTGTGACTCAGTGGGTAACACTCTCTCTCTCTCTCTCTGTAGCTCAGTGGGTAACACTCTCTCTCTCTCTCTGTGACTCAGTAGGTAACACTCTCTCTCTCTCTCTGTGACTCAGTGGGTAACACTCTCTCTCTCTCTCTGTAGCTCAGTGGGTAACACTCTCTCTCTCTCTCTGTAGCTCAGTGGGTAACACTCTCTCTCTCTCTCTGTGACTCAGTGGGTAACACTCTCTCTCTCTCTCTGTAGCTCAGTGGGTAACACTCTCTCTCTCTCTCTGTAGCTCAGTGGGTAACACTCTCTCTCTCTCTCTGTAGCTCAGTGGGTAACACTCTCTCTCTCTCTCTGTAGCTCAGTGGGTAACACTCTCTCTCTCTCTCTGTAGCTCAGTGGGTAACACTCTCTCTCTCTCTGTAGCTCAGTGGGTAACACTCTCTCTCTCTCTGTAGCTCAGTGGGTAACACTCTCTCTCTCTCTCTCTCTGTAGCTCAGTGGGTAACACTCTCTCTCTCTCTCTGTAGCTCAGTGGGTAACACTCTCTCTCTCTCTCTGTAGCTCAGTGGGTAACACTCTCTCTCTCTCTCTGTAGCTCAGTGGGTAACACTCTCTCTCTCTCTGTAGCTCAGTGGGTAACACTCTCTCTCTCTCTCTCTGTAGCTCAGTGGGTAACACTCTCTCTCTCTGTAGCTCAGTGGGTAACACTCTCTCTCTCTCTCTCTCTGTAGCTCAGTGGGTAACACTCTCTCTCTCTCTCTCTGTAGCTCAGTGGGTAACACTCTCTCTCTCTCTCTGTAGCTCAGTGGGTAACACTCTCTCTCTCTCTCTCTCTGTAGCTCAGTGGGTAACACTCTCTCTCTCTCTCTGTGACTCAGTGGGTAACACTCTCTCTCTCTCTCTGTAGCTCAGTGGGTAACACTCTCTCTCTCTCTCTGTAGCTCAGTGGGTAACACTCTCTCTCTCTCTCTCTCTCTGCAGCTCAGTGGGTAACACTCTCTCTCTCTCTCTGTAGCTCAGTGGGTAACACTCTCTCTCTCTCTCTCTCTCTGTAGCTCAGTGGGTAACACTCTCTCTCTCTCTCTGTGACTCAGTGGGTAACACTCTCTCTCTCTCTCTGTAGCTCAGTGGGTAACACTCTCTCTCTCTCTCTCTGTGACTCAGTGGGTAACACTCTCTCTCTCTCTCTGTGACTCAGTGGGTAACACTCTCTCTCTCTCTCTGTGACTCAGTGGGTAACACTCTCTCTCTCTCTCTGTGACTCAGTGGGTAACACTCTCTCTCTCTCTCTGTAGCTCAGTGGGTAACACTCTCTCTCTCTCTCTCTGTAGCTCAGTGGGTAACACTCTCTCTCTCTCTCTCTGTAGCTCAGTGGGTAACACTCTCTCTCTCTCTCTGTAGCTCAGTGGGTAACACTCTCTCTCTCTCTCTGTAGCTCAGTGGGTAACACTCTCTCTCTCTCTCTCTCTCTGTAGCTCAGTGGGTAACACTCTCTCTCTCTCTCTCTGTAGCTCAGTGGGTAACACTCTCTCTCTCTCTCTCTGTAGCTCAGTGGGTAACACTCTCTCTCTCTCTCTGTAGCTCAGTGGGTAACACTCTCTCTCTCTCTCTCTCTGTAGCTCAGTGGGTAACACTCTCTCTCTCTCTCTGTGACTCAGTGGGTAACACTCTCTCTCTCTCTCTGTAGCTCAGTGGGTAACACTCTCTCTCTCTCTCTGTAGCTCAGTGGGTAACACTCTCTCTCTCTCTCTCTCTCTGCAGCTCAGTGGGTAACACTCTCTCTCTCTCTCTGTAGCTCAGTGGGTAACACTCTCTCTCTCTCTCTCTCTCTGTAGCTCAGTGGGTAACACTCTCTCTCTCTCTCTGTGACTCAGTGGGTAACACTCTCTCTCTCTCTCTGTAGCTCAGTGGGTAACACTCTCTCTCTCTCTCTCTGTGACTCAGTGGGTAACACTCTCTCTCTCTCTCTGTGACTCAGTGGGTAACACTCTCTCTCTCTCTCTGTGACTCAGTGGGTAACACTCTCTCTCTCTCTCTGTGACTCAGTGGGTAACACTCTCTCTCTCTCTCTCTGTAGCTCAGTGGGTAACACTCTCTCTCTCTCTCTCTGTACCTCAGTGGGTAACACTCTCTCTCTCTCTCTGTGACTCAGTGGGTAACACTCTCTCTCTCTCTCTCTGTAGCTCAGTGGGTAACACTCTCTCTCTCTCTCTCTGTCTGTAGCTCAGTGGGTAACACTCTCTCTCTCTCTCTGTAGCTCAGTGGGTAACACTCTCTCTCTCTCTCTGTAGCTCAGTGGGTAACACTCTCTCTCTCTGTAGCTCAGTGGGTAACACTCTCTCTCTCTCTCTCTGTAGCTCAGTGGGTAACACTCTCTCTCTCTCTCTCTCTGTAGCTCAGTGGGTAACACTCTCTCTCTCTGTAGCTCAGTGGGTAACACTCTCTCTCTCTCTCTCTGTAGCTCAGTGGGTAACACTCTCTCTCTCTCTCTCTCTGTAGCTCAGTGGGTAACACTCTCTCTCTCTCTCTGTAGCTCAGTGGGTAACACTCTCTCTCTCTCTCTCTGTAGCTCAGTGGGTAACACTCTCTCTCTCTCTCTCTGTGACTCAGTGGGTAACACTCTCTCTCTCTCTCTGTAGCTCAGTGGGTAACACTCTCTCTCTCTCTCTCTGTAGCTCAGTGGGTAACACTCTCTCTCTCTCTCTGTAGCTCAGTGGGTAACACTCTCTCTCTCTCTCTCTGTAGCTCAGTGGGTAACACTCTCTCTCTCTCTGTAGCTCAGTGGGTAACACTCTCTCTCTCTCTGTAGCTCAGTGGGTAACACTCTCTCTCTCTCTCTGTGTAGCTCAGTGGGTAACACTCTCTCTCTCTGTAGCTCAGTGGGTAACACTCTCTCTCTCTCTCTGTGACTCAGTGGGTAACACTCTCTCTCTCTCTGTAGCTCAGTGGGTAACACTCTCTCTCTCTCTCTGTGACTCAGTGGGTAACACTCTCTCTCTCTCTGTAGCTCAGTGGGTAACACTCTCTCTCTCTCTCTCTGTGACTCAGTGGGTAACACTCTCTCTCTCTCTGTAGCTCAGTGGGTAACACTCTCTCTCTCTCTCTGTAGCTCAGTGGGTAACACTCTCTCTCTCTCTCTGTAGCTCAGTGGGTAACACTCTCTCTCTCTCTCTGTAGCTCAGTGGGTAACACTCTCTCTCTCTCTCTCTGTAGCTCAGTGGGTAACACTCTCTCTCTCTCTGTAGCTCAGTGGGTAACACTCTCTCTCTCTCTCTGTAGCTCAGTGGGTAACACTCTCTCTCTCTCTCTGTGACTCAGTGGTAACACTCTCTCTCTCTCTCTGTAGCTCAGTGGGTAACACTCTCTCTCTCTCTCTCTAGCTCAGTGGGTAACACTCTCTCTCTCTCTCTCTGTAGCTCAGTGGGTAACACTCTCTCTCTCTCTCTCTGTAGCTCAGTGGGTAACACTCTCTCTCTCTCTCTGTGACTCAGTGGGTAACACTCTCTCTCTCTCTCTGTAGCTCAGTGGGTAACACTCTCTCTCTCTGTGACTCAGTGGGTAACACTCTCTCTCTCTCTCTGTAGCTCAGTGGGTAACCACTCTCTCTCTCTGTGACTCAGTGGGTAACACTCTCTCTCTCTCTCTCTGTAGCTCAGTGGGTAACACTCTCTCTCTCTGTAGCTCAGTGGGTAACACTCTCTCTCTCTCTGTAGCTCAGTGGGTAACACTCTCTCTCTCTGTGACTCAGTGGGTAACACTCTCTCTCTCTCTCTCTGTAGCTCAGTGGGTAACACTCTCTCTCTCTGTAGCTCAGTGGGTAACACTCTCTCTCTCTCTCTGTGACTCAGTGGGTAACACTCTCTCTCTCTCTCTCTGTGACTCAGTGGGTAACACTCTCTCTCTCTCTCTGTAGCTCAGTGGGTAACACTCTCTCTCTCTCTCTCTGTGACTTAGTGGGTAACACTCTCTCTCTCTCTCTGTGACTCAGTGGGTAACACTCTCTCTCTCTCTCTGTGACTCAGTGGGTAACACTCTCTCTCTCTCTCTCTGTAGCTCAGTGGGTAACACTCTCTCTCTCTCTCTCTGTAGCTCAGTGGGTAACACTCTCTCTCTCTCTCTGTGACTCAGTGGGTAACACTCTCTCTCTCTCTCTGTAGCTCAGTGGGTAACACTCTCTCTCTCTCTCTGTAGCTCAGTGGGTAACACTCTCTCTCTCTCTCTGTAGCTCAGTGGGTAACACTCTCTCTCTCTCTCTGTAGCTCAGTGGGTAACACTCTCCAGTGGGTAACACTCTCTCTCTCTGTGACTCAGTGGGTAACACTCTCTCTCTCTCTCTCTGTAGCTCAGTGGGTAACACTCTCTCTCTCTGTGACTCAGTGGGTAACACTGTCTCTCTCTCTCTGTGACTCAGTGGGTAACACTCTCTCTCTCTCTCTCTGTGACTCAGTGGGTAACACTCTCTCTCTCTCTCTGTAGCTCAGTGGGTAACACTCTCTCTCTCTCTCTCTGTGACTCAGTGGGTAACACTCTCTCTCTCTCTCTGTGACTCAGTGGGTAACACTCTCTCTCTCTCTGTAGCTCAGTGGGTAACACTCTCTCTCTCTCTCTGTAGCTCAGTGGGTAACACTCTCTCTCTCTCTGTGACTCAGTGGGTAACACTCTCTCTCTCTCTCTGTAGCTCAGTGGGTAACACTCTCTCTCTCTCTCTGTAGCTCAGTGGGTAACACTCTCTCTCTCTCTCTGTAGCTCAGTGGGTAACACTCTCTCTCTCTCTGTAGCTCAGTGGGTAACACTCTCTCTCTCTCTCTGTAGCTCAGTGGGTAACACTCTCTCTCTCTCTCTGTAGCTCAGTGGGTAACACTCTCTCTCTCTCTCTGTAGCTCAGTGGGAAACACTCTCTCTCTCTCTCTGTGACTCAGTGGGTAACACTCTCTCTCTCTCTCTCTGTGACTCAGTGGGTAACACTCTCTCTCTCTCTCTCTGTAGCTCAGTGGGTAACACTCTCTCTCTCTCTCTGTAGCTCAGTGGGTAACACTCTCTCTCTCTCTCTGTAGCTCAGTGGGTAACACTCTCTCTCTCTCTCTGTGACTCAGTGGGTAACACTCTCTCTCTCTCTCTGTAGCTCAGTGGGTAACACTCTCTCTCTCTCTCTCTGTAGCTCAGTGGGTAACACTCTCTCTCTCTCTCTGTAGCTCAGTGGGTAACACTCTCTCTCTCTCTCTGTAGCTCAGTGGGTAACACTCTCTCTCTCTCTCTCTGTGACTCAGTGGGTAACACTCTCTCTCTCTCTCTCTCTGTAGCTCAGTGGGTAACACTCTCTCTCTCTCTCTGTAGCTCAGTGGGTAACACTCTCTCTCTCTCTCTCTGTAGCTCAGTGGGTAACACTCTCTCTCTCTCTCTGTGACTCAGTGGGTAACACTCTCTCTCTCTCTCTGTGACTCAGTGGGTAACACTCTCTCTCTCTCTCTGTGACTCAGTGGGTAACACTCTCTCTCTCTCTCTGTGACTCAGTGGGTAACACTCTCTCTCTCTGTAGCTCAGTGGGTAACACTCTCTCTCTCTCTCTGTAGCTCAGTGGGTAACACTCTCTCTCTCTCTCTCTGTGACTCAGTGGGTAACACTCTCTCTCTCTCTCTGTGACTCAGTGGTAACACTCTCTCTCTCTCTCTGTAGCTCAGTGGGTAACACTCTCTCTCTCTCTCTGTAGCTCAGTGGGTAACACTCTCTCTCTCTCTGTAGCTCAGTGGGTAACACTCTCTCTCTCTCTCTGTAGCTCAGTGGGTAACACTCTCTCTCTCTCTCTCTCTGTAGCTCAGTGGGTAACACTCTCTCTCTCTCTCTCTGTGACTCAGTGGGTAACACTCTCTCTCTCTCTCTGTGACTCAGTGGGTAACACTCTCTCTCTCTCTCTGTAGCTCAGTGGGTAACACTCTCTCTCTCTCTCTCTGTAGCTCAGTGGGTAACACTCTCTCTCTCTCTCTCTGTAGCTCAGTGGGTAACACTCTCTCTCTCTCTCTGTAGCTCAGTGGGTAACACTCTCTCTCTCTCTCTGTAGCTCAGTGGGTAACACTCTCTCTCTCTCTCTGTAGCTCAGTGGGTAACTCTCTCTCTCTCTCTCTGTAGCTCAGTGGGTAACACTCTCTCTCTCTCTCTGTAGCTCAGTGGGTAACACTCTCTCTCTCTCTCTGTAGCTCAGTGGGTAACACTCTCTCTCTCTCTCTCTGTAGCTCAGTGGGTAACACTCTCTCTCTCTCTCTGTAGCTCAGTGGGTAACACTCTCTCTCTCTCTCTGTAGCTCAGTGGGTAACACTCTCTCTCTCTCTCTGTAGCTCAGTGGGTAACACTCTCTCTCTCTCTCTGTAGCTCAGTGGGTAACACTCTCTCTCTCTCTCTGTAGCTCAGTGGGTAACACTCTCTCTCTCTCTCTGTAGCTCAGTGGGTAACACTCTCTCTCTCTCTCTGTAGCTCAGTGGGTAACACTCTCTCTCTCTCTGTAGCTCAGTGGGTAACACTCTCTCTCTCTCTCTGTAGCTCAGTGGGTAACACTCTCTCTCTCTCTCTGTAGCTCAGTGGGTAACACTCTCTCTCTCTCTCTCTGTAGCTCAGTGGGTAACACTCTCTCTCTCTCTCTGTAGCTCAGTGGGTAACACTCTCTCTCTCTCTCTGTAGCTCAGTGGGTAACACTCTCTCTCTCTCTCTGTGACTCAGTGGGTAACACTCTCTCTCTCTCTCTGTAGCTCAGTGGGTAACACTCTCTCTCTCTCTCTCTGTAGCTCAGTGGGTAACACTCTCTCTCTCTCTCTGTAGCTCAGTGGGTAACACTCTCTCTCTCTCTGTGACTCAGTGCGTAACACTCTCTCTCTCTCTCTGTAGCTCAGTGGGTAACACTCTCTCTCTCTCTCTGTAGCTCAGTGGGTAACACTCTCTCTCTCTCTCTCTGTAGCTCAGTGGGTAACACTCTCTCTCTCTCTCTGTAGCTCAGTGGGTAACACTCTCTCTCTCTCTCTCTGTAGCTCAGTGGGTAACACTCTCTCTCTCTCTCTGTAGCTCAGTGGGTAACACTCTCTCTCTCTCTCTGTAGCTCAGTGGGTAACACTCTCTCTCTCTCTCTGTGACTCAGTGGGTAACACTCTCTCTCTCTCTCTGTAGCTCAGTGGGTAACACTCTCTCTCTCTCTCTGTAGCTCAGTGGGTAACACTCTCTCTCTCTCTCTGTAGCTCAGTGGGTAACACTCTCTCTCTCTCTCTGTAGCTCAGTGGGTAACACTCTCTCTCTCTCTCTCTGTAGCTCAGTGGGTAACACTCTCTCTCTCTCTCTCTGTGACTCAGTGGGTAACACTCTCTCTCTCTCTCTGTAGCTCAGTGGGTAACACTCTCTCTCTCTCTCTGTAGCTCAGTGGGTAACACTCTCTCTCTCTCTCTGTAGCTCAGTGGGTAACACTCTCTCTCTCTCTCTGTAGCTCAGTGGGTAACACTCTCTCTCTCTGTGACTCAGTGGGTAACACTCTCTCTCTCTGTGACTCAGTGGGTAACACTCTCTCTCTCTGTAGCTCAGTGGGTAACACTCTCTCTCTCTCTCTGTGACTCAGTGGGTAACACTCTCTCTCTCTCTCTGTGACTCAGTGGGTAACACTCTCTCTCTCTCTCTGTGGCTCAGTGGGTAACACTCTCTCTCTCTCTCTGTGACTCAGTGGGTAACTCTCTCTCTCTCTCTCTCTGTAGCTCAGTGGGTAACACTCTCTCTCTCTCTGTGACTCAGTGGGTAACACTCTCTCTCTCTCTCTGTGACTCAGTGGGCAACACTCTCTCTCTCTCTCTGTGGCTCAGTGGGTAACACTCTCTCTCTCTCTCTGTGACTCAGTGGGTAACACTCTCTCTCTCTCTGTAGCTCAGTGGGTAACACTCTCTCTCTCTCTGTGACTCAGTGGGTAACACTCTCTCTCTCTCTGTAGCTCAGTGGGTAACACTCTCTCTCTCTCTGTAGCTCAGTGGGTAACACTCTCTCTCTCTCTCTGTAGCTCAGTGGGTAACACTCTCTCTCTCTCTGTAGCTCAGTGGGTAACACTCTCTCTCTCTCTCTCTGTAGCTCAGTGGGTAACACTCTCTCTATCTCTCTGTAGCTCAGTGGGTAACACTCTCTCTCTCTCTCTGTAGCTCAGTGGGTAACACTCTCTCTCTCTCTCTGTAGCTCAGTGGGTAACACTCTCTCTCTCTCTCTCTGTAGCTCAGTGGGTAACACTCTCTCTCTCTCTCTGTAGCTCAGTGGGTAACACTCTCTCTCTCTCTCTGTAGCTCAGTGGGTAACACTCTCTCTCTCTCTCTGTAGCTCAGTGGGTAACACTCTCTCTCTCTCTGTAGCTCAGTGGGTAACACTCTCTCTCTCTCTCTGTAGCTCAGTGGGTAACACTCTCTCTCTCTCTCTGTAGCTCAGTGGGTAACACTCTCTCTCTCTCTCTCTGTAGCTCAGTGGGTAACACTCTCTCTCTCTCTCTGTAGCTCAGTGGGTAACACTCTCTCTCTCTCTCTCTGTAGCTCAGTGGGTAACACTCTCTCTCTCTCTCTCTGTGACTCAGTGGGTAACACTCTCTCTCTCTGTAGCTCAGTGGGTAACACTCTCTCTCTCTCTGTAGCTCAGTGGGTAACACTCTCTCTCTCTCTCTCTGTGACTCAGTGGGTAACACTCTCTCTCTCTCTCTGTGACTCAGTGGGTAACACTCTCTCTCTCTGTAGCTCAGTGGGTAACACTCTCTCTCTCTCTCTGTAGCTCAGTGGGTAACACTCTCTCTCTCTCTCTGTAGCTCAGTGGGTAACACCCTCTCTCTCTCTCTGTAGCTCAGTGGGTAACACTCTCTCTCTCTCTCTGTAGCTCAGTGGGTAACACTCTCTCTCTCTCTGTGACTCAGTGGGTAACACTCTCTCTCTCTCTCTCTCTCTGTAGCTCAGTGGGTAACACTCTCTCTCTCTCTGTAGCTCAGTGGGTAACACTCTCTCTCTCTCTCTGTAGCTCAGTGGGTAACACTCTCTCTCTCTCTCTGTGACTCAGTGGGTAACACTCTCTCTCTCTCTCTGTGACTCAGTGGGTAACACTCTCTCTCTCTCTCTGTAGCTCAGTGGGTAACACTCTCTCTCTCTCTCTGTAGCTCAGTGGGTAACACTCTCTCTCTCTCTCTGTGACTCAGTGGGTAACACTCTCTCTCTCTCTCTGTGACTCAGTGGGTAACACTCTCTCTCTCTCTCTGTGACTCAGTGGGTAACACTCTCTCTCTCTCTCTGTGACTCAGTGGGTAACACTCTCTCTCTCTCTCTGTAGCTCAGTGGGTAACACTCTCTCTCTCTCTCTGTGACTCAGTGGGTAACACTCTCTCTCTCTCTCTGTAGCTCAGTGGGTAACACTCTCTCTCTCTCTCTGTAGCTCAGTGGGTAACACTCTCTCTCTCTCTCTGTAGCTCAGTGGGTAACACTCTCTCTCTCTCTGTAGCTCAGTGGGTAACACTCTCTCTCTCTCTGTAGCTCAGTGGGTAACACTCTCTCTCTCTGTAGCTCAGTGGGTAACACTCTCTCTCTCTCTCTGTGACTCAGTGGGTAACACTCTCTCTCTCTCTCTGTAGCTCAGTGGGTAACACTCTCTCTCTCTCTCTGTAGCTCAGTGGGTAACACTCTCTCTCTCTCTCTGTAGCTCAGTGGGTAACACTCTCTCTCTCTCTGTAGCTCAGTGGGTAACACTCTCTCTCTCTCTCTCTGTGACTCAGTGGGTAACACTCTCTCTCTCTCTCTCTCTCTGTAGCTCAGTGGGTAACACTCTCTCTCTCTCTCTGTAGCTCAGTGGGTAACACTCTCTCTCTCTCTCTGTGACTCAGTGGGTAACACTCTCTCTCTCTCTCTGTGACTCAGTGGGTAACACTCTCTCTCTCTCTGTAGCTCAGTGGGTAACACTCTCTCTCTCTCTCTGTGACTCAGTGGGTAACACTCTCTCTCTCTCTCTGTAGCTCAGTGGGTAACACTCTCTCTCTCTCTGTAGCTCAGTGGGTAACACTCTCTCTCTCTCTCTGTGGCTCAGTGGGTAACACTCTCTCTCTCTCTCTCTGTAGCTCAGTGGGTAACACTCTCTCTCTCTGTAGCTCAGTGGGTAACACTCTCTCTCTCTCTCTGTAGCTCAGTGGGTAACACTCTCTCTCTCTCTCTGTAGCTCAGTGGGTAACACTCTCTCTCTCTCTGTAGCTCAGTGGGTAACACTCTCTCTCTCTCTCTGTGACTCAGTGGGTAACACTCTCTCTCGCTCTCTCTGTAGCTCAGTGGGTAACACTCTCTCTCTCTCTGTAGCTCAGTGGGTAACACTCTCTCTCTCTCTGTAGCTCAGTGGGTAACACTCTCTCTCTCTCTGTGACTCAGTGGGTAACACTCTCTCTCTCTCTGTGGCTCAGTGGGTAACACTCTCTCTCTCTCTCTGTGACTCAGTGGGTAACACTCTCTCTCTCTCTGTGACTCAGTGGGTAACACTCTCTCTCTCTCTCTGTGACTCAGTGGGTAACACTCTCTCTCTCTCTGTAGCTCAGTGGGTAACACTCTCTCTCTCTCTCTGTAGCTCAGTGGGTAACACTCTCTCTCTCTCTCTGTAGCTCAGTGGGTAACACTCTCTCTCTCTCTCTCTGTGACTCAGTGGGTAACACTCTCTCTCTCTCTCTGTGACTCAGTGGGTAACCACTCTCTCTCTCTCTCTCTGTGGCTCAGTGGGTAACACTCTCTCTCTCTCTCTCTGTAGCTCAGTGGGTAACACTCTCTCTCTCTCTCTGTGACTCAGTGGGTAACACTCTCTCTCTCTCTCTGTAGCTCAGTGGGTAACACTCTCTCTCTCTCTCTGTAGCTCAGTGGGTAACACTCTCTCTCTCTCTCTGTAGCTCAGTGGGTAACACTCTCTCTCTCTCTGTAGCTCAGTGGGTAACACTCTCTCCTCTCTCTCTGTGACTCAGTGGGTAACACTCTCTCTCTCTCTCTGTAGCTCAGTGGGTAACACTCTCTCTCTCTCTCTGTAGCTCAGTGGGTAACACTCTCTCTCTCTCTGTAGCTCAGTGGGTAACACTCTCTCTCTCTCTCTGTGACTCAGTGGGTAACACTCTCTCTCTCTCTCTGTAGCTCAGTGGGTAACACTCTCTCTCTCTCTCTGTAGCTCAGTGGGTAACACTCTCTCTCTCTCTCTGTGACTCAGTGGGTAACACTCTCTCTCTCTCTCTCTGTAGCTCAGTGGGTAACACTCTCTCTCTCTCTGTAGCTCAGTGGGTAACACTCTCTCTCTCTCTCTGTAGCTCAGTGGGTAACACTCTCTCTCTCTCTGTAGCTCAGTGGGTAACACTCTCTCTCTCTCTCTCTGTGGCTCAGTGGGTAACACTCTCTCTCTCTCTCTGTGACTCAGTGGGTAACACTCTCTCTCTCTCTGTAGCTCAGTGGGTAACACTCTCTCTCTCTCTCTGTAGCTCAGTGGGTAACACTCTCTCTCTCTCTCTCTGTAGCTCAGTGGGTAACACTCTCTCTCTCTCTCTGTGGCTCAGTGGGTAACACTCTCTCTCTCTCTCTGTAGCTCAGTGGGTAACACTCTCTCTCTCTCTGTAGCTCAGTGGGTAACACTCTCTCTCTCTCTCTGTAGCTCAGTGGGTAACACTCTCTCTCTCTCTCTGTAGCTCAGTGGGTAACACCCTCTCTCTCTCTCTGTAGCTCAGTGGGTAACACTCTCTCTCTCTCTGTAGCTCAGTGGGTAACACTCTCTCTCTCTCTCTGTAGCTCAGTGGGTAACACTCTCTCTCTCTCTCTGTAGCTCAGTGGGTAACACTCTCTCTCTCTCTCTGTAGCTCAGTGGGTAACACTCTCTCTCTCTCTCTGTGACTCAGTGGGTAACACTCTCTCTCTCTCTCTGTGACTCAGTGGGTAACACTCTCTCTCTCTCTCTGTAGCTCAGTGGGTAACACTCTCTCTCTCTCTCTGTAGCTCAGTGGGTAACACTCTCTCTCTCTCTCTCTCTGTAGCTCAGTGGGTAACACTCTCTCTCTCTCTCTGTGACTCAGTGGGTAACACTCTCTCTCTCTCTCTGTGACTCAGTGGGTAACACTCTCTCTCTCTCTCTGTAGCTCAGTGGGTAACACTCTCTCTCTCTCTCTGTGACTCAGTGGGTAACACTCTCTCTCTCTCTCTGTAGCTCAGTGGGTAACACTCTCTCTCTCTCTCTCTGTAGCTCAGTGGGTAACACTCTCTCTCTCTCTCTCTGTAGCTCAGTGGGTAACACTCTCTCTCTCTCTCTGTAGCTCAGTGGGTAACACTCTCTCTCTCTCTCTCTGTAGCTCAGTGGGTAACACTCTCTCTCTCTCTCTGTAGCTCAGTGGGTAACACTCTCTCTCTCTCTCTGTAGCTCAGTGGGTAACACTCTCTCTCTCTCTCTCTGTAGCTCAGTGGGTAACACTCTCTCTCTCTCTCTCTGTAGCTCAGTGGGTAACACTCTCTCTCTCTCTCTGTAGCTCAGTGGGTAACACTCTCTCTCTCTCTCTGTAGCTCAGTGGGTAACACTCTCTCTCTCTCTCTGTAGCTCAGTGGGTAACACTCTCTCTCTCTCTCTGTGACTCAGTGGGTAACACTCTCTCTCTCTCTCTGTAGCTCAGTGGGTAACACTCTCTCTCTCTCTCTCTGTAGCTCAGTGGGTAACACTCTCTCTCTCTCTCTGTAGCTCAGTGGGTAACACTCTCTCTCTCTCTCTCTGTAGCTCAGTGGGTAACACTCTCTCTCTCTCTCTCTCTCTCTGTAGCTCAGTGGGTAACACTCTCTCTCTCTCTCTGTAGCTCAGTGGGTAACACTCTCTCTCTCTCTCTGTAGCTCAGTGGGTAACACTCTCTCTCTCTCTCTGTAGCTCAGTGGGTAACACTCTCTCTCTCTCTCTGTGACTCAGTGGGTAACACTCTCTCTCTCTCTCTGTGACTCAGTGGGTAACACTCTCTCTCTCTCTCTGTAGCTCAGTGGGTAACACTCTCTCTCTCTCTCTGTAGCTCAGTGGGTAACACTCTCTCTCTCTCTCTGTAGCTCAGTGGGTAACACTCTCTCTCTCTCTCTGTAGCTCAGTGGGTAACACTCTCTCTCTCTCTCTGTAGCTCAGTGGGTAACACTCTCTCTCTCTCTCTGTAGCTCAGTGGGTAACACTCTCTCTCTCTCTCTGTAGCTCAGTGGGTAACACTCTCTCTCTCTCTCTGTAGCTCAGTGGGTAACACTCTCTCTCTCTCTCTGTAGCTCAGTGGGTAACAATCTCTCTCTCTGTAGCTCAGTGGGTAACACTCTCTCTCTCTCTCTCTGTAGCTCAGTGGGTAACACTCTCTCTCTCTCTCTGTAGCTCAGTGGGTAACACTCTCTCTCTCTCTCTGTAGCTCAGTGGGTAACACTCTCTCTCTCTCTCTGTAGCTCAGTGGGTAACACTCTCTCTCTCTCTCTGTAGCTCAGTGGGTAACACTCTCTCTCTCTCTGTAGCTCAGTGGGTAACACTCTCTCTCTCTCTCTGTAGCTCAGTGGGTAACACTCTCTCTCTCTCTGTAGCTCAGTGGGTAACACTCTCTCTCTCTCTGTAGCTCAGTGGGTAACACTCTCTCTCTCTCTCTCTGTAGCTCAGTGGGTAACACTCTCTCTCTCTCTGTAGCTCAGTGGGTAACACTCTCTCTCTCTCTCTGTAGCTCAGTGGGTAACACTCTCTCTCTCTCTCTGTAGCTCAGTGGGTAACACTCTCTCTCTCTCTCTGTAGCTCAGTGGGTAACACTCTCTCTCTCTCTGTAGCTCAGTGGGTAACACTCTCTCTCTCTCTCTGTAGCTCAGTGGGTAACACTCTCTCTCTCTCTGTAGCTCAGTGGGTAACACTCTCTCTCTCTCTGTAGCTCAGTGGGTAACACTCTCTCTCTCTCTCTCTGTAGCTCAGTGGGTAACACTCTCTCTCTCTCTCTCTGTAGCTCAGTGGGTAACACTCTCTCTCTCTCTGTAGCTCAGTGGGTAACACTCTCTCTCTCTCTCTGTGACTCAGTGGGTAACACTCTCTCTCTCTCTGTAGCTCAGTGGGTAACACTCTCTCTCTCTCTGTAGCTCAGTGGGTAACACTCTCTCTCTCTCTCTGTGACTCAGTGGGTAACACACTCTCTCTCTCTGTAGCTCAGTGGGTAACACTCTCTCTCTCTCTCTGTAGCTCAGTGGGTAACACTCTCTCTCTCTCTCTGTAGCTCAGTGGGTAACACTCTCTCTCTCTCTCTCTGTAGCTCAGTGGGTAACACTCTCTCTCTGTGGCTCAGTGGGTAACACTCTCTCTCTCTCTCTCTGTAGCTCAGTGGGTAACACTCTCTCTCTCTCTCTCTGTAGCTCAGTGGGTAACACACTCTCTCTCTCTGTAGCTCAGTGGGTAACACTCTCTCTCTCTCTCTGTAGCTCAGTGGGTAACACTCTCTCTCTCTCTCTGTAGCTCAGTGGGTAACACTCTCTCTCTCTCTCTGTAGCTCAGTGGGTAACACTCTCTCTCTCTCTCTGTAGCTCAGTGGGTAACACTCTCTCTCTCTCTCTGTAGCTCAGTGGGTAACACTCTCTCTCTCTCTCTGTAGCTCAGTGGGTAACACTCTCTCTCTCTCTCTGTAGCTCAGTGGGTAACACTCTCTCTCTCTCTCTGTAGCTCAGTGGGTAACACTCTCTCTCTCTCTCTGTAGCTCAGTGGGTAACACTCTCTCTCTCTCTCTGTAGCTCAGTGGGTAACACTCTCTCTCTCTCTCTGTAGCTCAGTGGGTAACACTCTCTCTCTCTCTCTGTAGCTCAGTGGGTAACACTCTCTCTCTCTCTCTCTCTGTGACTCAGTGGGTAACACTCTCTCTCTCTCTCTGTAGCTCAGTGGGTAACACACTCTCTCTCTCTCTCTGTGACTCAGTGGGTAACACTCTCTCTCTCTCTCTCTGTAGCTCAGTGGGTAACACTCTCTCTCTCTCTCTCTGTAGCTCAGTGGGTAACACTCTCTCTCTCTCTCTGTAGCTCAGTGGGTAACACTCTCTCTCTCTCTCTGTAGCTCAGTGGGTAACACTCTCTCTCTCTCTCTGTAGCTCAGTGGGTAACACTCTCTCTCTCTCTCTCTGTAGCTCAGTGGGTAACACTCTCTCTCTCTGTAGCTCAGTGGGTAACACTCTCTCTCTCTCTGTAGCTCAGTGGGTAACACTCTCTCTCTCTCTGTAGCTCAGTGGGTAACACTCTCTCTCTCTCTCTGTAGCTCAGTGGGTAACACTCTCTCTCTCTCTCTCTGTAGCTCAGTGGGTAACACTCTCTCTCTCTCTCTGTAGCTCAGTGGGTAACACTCTCTCTCTCTCTCTGTAGCTCAGTGGGTAACACTCTCTCTCTCTCTCTCTGTAGCTCAGTGGGTAACACTCTCTCTCTCTCTCTCTGTAGCTCAGTGGGTAACACTCTCTCTCTCTCTCTCTGTAGCTCAGTGGGTAACACTCTCTCTCTCTCTCTGTAGCTCAGTGGGTAACACTCTCTCTCTCTCTCTCTGTAGCTCAGTGGGTAACACTCTCTCTCTCTCTGTAGCTCAGTGGGTAACACTCTCTCTCTCTCTGTGACTCAGTGGGTAACACTCTCTCTCTCTGTAGCTCAGTGGGTAACACTCTCTCTCTCTCTCTGTAGCTCAGTGGGTAACACTCTCTCTCTCTCTCTGTAGCTCAGTGGGTAACACTCTCTCTCTCTCTCTGTAGCTCAGTGGGTAACACTCTCTCTCTCTCTCTGTAGCTCAGTGGGTAACACTCTCTCTCT
The DNA here is from genome assembly GCA_026770705.1 of Isurus oxyrinchus. Classification (NCBI taxonomy): domain Eukaryota; kingdom Metazoa; phylum Chordata; class Chondrichthyes; order Lamniformes; family Lamnidae; genus Isurus; species Isurus oxyrinchus. Next base: position 31,200 of record JANJGN010002649.1, read on the forward strand.
CTCTCTCTGTAGCTCAGTGGGTAACACTCTCTCTCTCTCTCTCTGTGACTCAGTGGGTAACACTCTCTCTCTCTGTAGCTCAGTGGGTAACACTCTCTCTCTCTCTGTAGCTCAGTGGGTAACTCTCTCTCTCTCTCTCTGTAGCTCAGTGGGTAACACTCTCTCTCTCTCTCTGTAGCTCAGTGGGTAACACTCTCTCTCTCTCTCTCTGTAGCTCAGTGGGTAACACTCTCTCTCTCTCTCTGTAGCTCAGTGGGTAACACTCTCTCTCTCTCTGTGGCTCAGTGGGTAACACTCTCTCTCTCTCTCTCTGTAGCTCAGTGGGTAACACTCTCTCTCTCTCTCTCTGTAGCTCAGTGGGTAACACTCTCTCTCTCTCTCTGTGTGACTCAGTGGGTAACACTCTCTCTCTCTCTCTGTAGCTCAGTGGGTAACACTCTCTCTCTCTTCTCTGTGTGACTCAGTGGGTAACACTCTCTCTCTCTCTCTGTAGCTCAGTGGGTAACACTCTCTCTCTCTCTCTGTGACTCAGTGGGTAACACTCTCTCTCTCTCTGTAGCTCAGTGGGTAACACTCTCTCTCTCTCTGTAGCTCAGTGGGTAACACTCTCTCTCTCTCTCTGTAGCTCAGTGGGTAACACTCTCTCTCTCTCTCTGTAGCTCAGTGGGTAACACTCTCTCTCTCTCTCTCTGTGACTCAGTGGGTAACACTCTCTCTCTCTCTCTGTAGCTCAGTGGGTAACACTCTCTCTCTCTCTGTAGCTCAGTGGGTAACACTCTCTCTCTCTCTGTAGCTCAGTGGGTAACACTCTCTCTCTCTCTCTCTGTAGCTCAGTGGGTAACACTCTCTCTCTCTCTGTAGCTCAGTGGGTAAACACTCTCTCTCTCTCTCTCTGTAGCTCAGTGGGTAACACTCTCTCTCTCTCTCTCTGTAGCTCAGTGGGTAACACTCTCTCTCTCTCTCTCTGTAGCTCAGTGGGTAACACTCTCTCTCTCTCTCTCTGTAGCTCAGTGGGTAACACTCTCTCTCTCTCTCTCTGTAGCTCAGTGGGTAACACTCTCTCTCTCTCTGTAGCTCAGTGGGGTAACACTCTCTCTCTCTCTCTGTGACTCAGTGGGTAACACTCTCTCTCTCTCTCTCTGTGGCTCAGTGGGTAACACTCTCTCTCTCTCTCTCTGTAGCTCAGTGGGTAACACTCTCTCTCTCTCTCTCTGTAGCTCAGTGGGTAACACTCTCTCTCTCTCTCTGTGGCTCAGTGGGTAACACTCTCTCTCTCTCTCTCTGTGACTCAGTGGGTAACACTCTCTCTCTCTCTCTGTAGCTCAGTGGGTAACACTCTCTCTCTCTGTAGCTCAGTGGGTAACACTCTCTCTCTCTCTCTGTGACTCAGTGGGTAACACTCTCTCTCTCTCTCTGTAGCTCAGTGGGTAACACTCTCTCTCTCTCTGTAGCTCAGTGGGTAACCACTCTCTCTCTCTCTGTAGCTCAGTGGGTAACACTCTCTCTCTCTCTCTGTAGCTCAGTGGGTAACACTCTCTCTCTCTCTGTAGCTCAGTGGGTAACACTCTCTCTCTCTCTGTAGCTCAGTGGGTAACACTCTCTCTCTCTCTCTGTAGCTCAGTGGGTAACACTCTCTCTCTCTGTAGCTCAGTGGGTAACACTCTCTCTCTCTCTCTGTGGCTCAGTGGGTAACACTCTCTCTCTCTCTCTCTGTAGCTCAGTGGGTAACGCTCTCTCTCTCTCTGTAGCTCAGTGGGTAACACTCTCTCTCTCTCTCTGTAGCTCAGTGGGTAACACTCTCTCTCTCTCTCTCTGTAGCTCAGTGGGTAACACTCTCTCTCTCTCTCTGTAGCTCAGTGGGTAACACTCTCTCTCTCTCTCTGTAGCTCAGTGGGTAACACTCTCTCTCTCTCTCTGTAGCTCAGTGGGTAACACTCTCTCTCTCTCTCTGTGACTCAGTGGGTAACACTCTCTCTCTCTCTCTGTGACTCAGTGGGTAACACTCTCTCTCTCTCTCTCTGTGACTCAGTGGGTAACACTCTCTCTCTCCTCTGTAGCTCAGTGGGTAACACTCTCTCTCTCTCTGTGGCTCAGTGGGTAACACTCTCTCTCTCTCTCTCTGTAGCTCAGTGGGTAACACTCTCTCTCTCTCTCTCTGTAGCTCAGTGGGTAACACTCTCTCTCTCTCTCTGTGTGACTCAGTGGGTAACACTCTCTCTCTCTCTCTGTAGCTCAGTGGGTAACACTCTCTCTCTCTCTCTGTGTGACTCAGTGGGTAACACTCTCTCTCTCTCTCTGTAGCTCAGTGGGTAACACTCTCTCTCTCTCTCTGTGACTCAGTGGGTAACACTCTCTCTCTCTCTCTGTAGCTCAGTGGGTAACACTCTCTCTCTCTCTGTAGCTCAGTGGGTAACACTCTCTCTCTCTCTCTGTAGCTCAGTGGGTAACACTCTCTCTCTCTCTCTCTGTAGCTCAGTGGGTAACACTCTCTCTCTCTCTCTGTAGCTCAGTGGGTAACACTCTCTCTCTCTCTCTGTAGCTCAGTGGGTAACACTCTCTCTCTCTCTGTGACTCAGTGGGTAACACTCTCTCTCTCTCTCTCTGTAGCTCAGTGGGTAACACTCTCTCTCTCTCTGTAGCTCAGTGGGTAACACTCTCTCTCTCTCTCTCTGTAGCTCAGTGGGTAACTCTCTCTCTCTCTCTCTGTAGCTCAGTGGGTAACACTCTCTCTCTCTCTCTGTAGCTCAGTGGGTAACACTCTCTCTCTCTGTAGCTCAGTGGGTAACACTCTCTCTCTCTCTCTGTAGCTCAGTGGGTAACACTCTCTCTCTCTCTGTGGCTCAGTGGGTAACACTCTCTCTCTCTCTCTCTGTAGCTCAGTGGGTAACACTCTCTCTCTCTCTCTGTAGCTCAGTGGGTAACACTCTCTCTCTCTCTCTGTAGCTCAGTGGGTAACACTCTCTCTCTCTCTCTCTGTAGCTCAGTGGGTAACACTCTCTCTCTCTCTCTGTAGCTCAGTGGGTAACACTCTCTCTCTCTCTGTGGCTCAGTGGGTAACACTCTCTCTCTCTCTCTCTGTAGCTCAGTGGGTAACACTCTCTCTCTCTCTCTGTAGCTCAGTGGGTAACACTCTCTCTCTCTCTCTGTAGCTCAGTGGGTAACACTCTCTCTCTCTCTCTCTCTGTGGCTCAGTGGGTAACACTCTCTCTCTCTCTCTCTGTGACTCAGTGGGTAACACTCTCTCTCTCTCTCTGTAGCTCAGTGGGTAACACTCTCTCTCTCTCTCTCTGTAGCTCAGTGGGTAACACTCTCTCTCTCTCTCTGTAGCTCAGTGGGTAACACTCTCTCTCTCTCTCTCTGTAGCTCAGTGGGTAACACTCCTCTCTCTCTCTCTGTAGCTCAGTGGGTAACACTCTCTCTCTCTCTCTCTGTAGCTCAGTGGGTAACACTCTCTCTCTCTCTCTGTAGCTCAGTGGGTAACACTCTCTCTCTCTCTCTCTGTAGCTCAGTGGGTAACACTCTCTCTCTCTCTCTCTGTAGCTCAGTGGGTAACACTCTCTCTCTCTCTCTCTGTAGCTCAGTGGGTAACACTCTCTCTCTCTCTCTGTAGCTCAGTGGGTAACACTCTCTCTCTCTCTCTCTGTAGCTCAGTGGGTAACACTCTCTCTCTCTCTCTCTGTAGCTCAGTGGGTAACACTCTCTCTCTCTCTGTAGCTCAGTGGGTAACACTCTCTCTCTCTCTCTGTAGCTCAGTGGGTAACACTCTCTCTCTCTCTCTCTGTAGCTCAGTGGGTAACACTCTCTCTCTCTCTCTGTAGCTCAGTGGGTAACACTCTCTCTCTCTCTCTCTGTAGCTCAGTGGGTAACACTCTCTCTCTCTCTCTCTGTAGCTCAGTGGGTAACACTCTCTCTCTCTCTCTCTGTAGCTCAGTGGGTAACTCTCTCTCTCTCTCTCTGTAGCTCAGTGGGTAACACTCTCTCTCTCTCTCTGTAGCTCAGTGGGTAACACTCTCTCTCTCTCTCTCTGTAGCTCAGTGGGTAACACTCTCTCTCTCTCTCTCTGTGACTCAGTGGGTAACACTCTCTCTCTCTCTCTGTGACTCAGTGGGTAACACTCTCTCTCTCTCTCTGTAGCTCAGTGGGTAACACTCTCTCTCTCTCTCTGTAGCTCAGTGGGTAACACTCTCTCTCTCTCTCTCTGTAGCTCAGTGGGTAACACTCTCTCTCTCTCTCTCTGTAGCTCAGTGGGTAACACTCTCTCTCTCGCTCTGTGACTCAGTGGGTAACACTCTCTCTCTCTCTCTGTAGCTCAGTGGGTAACACTCTCTCTCTCTCTCTCTCTGTAGCTCAGTGGGTAACTCTCTCTCTCTCTCTCTGTAGCTCAGTGGGTAACACTCTCTCTCTCTCTCTGTAGCTCAGTGGGTAACACTCTCTCTCTCTCTCTCTGTAGCTCAGTGGGTAACACTCTCTCTCTCTCTCTCTGTGACTCAGTGGGTAACACTCTCTCTCTCTCTCTGTGACTCAGTGGGTAACACTCTCTCTCTCTCTCTGTAGCTCAGTGGGTAACACTCTCTCTCTCTCTCTGTAGCTCAGTGGGTAACACTCTCTCTCTCTCTGTAGCTCAGTGGGTAACACTCTCTCTCTCTCTGTGACTCAGTGGGTAACACTCTCTCTCTCTCTGTAGCTCAGTGGGTAACACTCTCTCTCTCTCTCTGTAGCTCAGTGGGTAACACTCTCTCTCTCTCTCTGTGACTCAGTGGGTAACACTCTCTCTCTCTCTCTCTGTAGCTCAGTGGGTAACACTCTCTCTCTCTCTCTCTGTAGCTCAGTGGGTAACACTCTCTCTCTCTCTCTGTAGCTCAGTGGGTAACACTCTCTCTCTCTCTCTGTAGCTCAGTGGGTAACACTCTCTCTCTCTCTGTAGCTCAGTGGGTAACACTCTCTCTCTCTCTCTGTAGCTCAGTGGGTAACACTCTCTCTCTCTCTCTCTGTAGCTCAGTGGGTAACACTCTCTCTCTCTCTGTAGCTCAGTGGGTAACACTCTCTCTCTCTCTCTGTAGCTCAGTGGGTAACACTCTCTCTCTCTCTCTGTAGCTCAGTGGGTAACACTCTCTCTCTCTCTCTGTAGCTCAGTGGGTAACACTCTCTCTCTCTCTCTCTAGCTCAGTGGGTAACACTCTCTCTCTCTCTCTGTAGCTCAGTGGGTAACACTCTCTCTCTCTCTCTGTAGCTCAGTGGGTAACACTCTCTCTCTCTCTCTGTAGCTCAGTGGGTAACACTCTCTCTCTCTCTCTGTAGCTCAGTGGGTAACACTCTCTCTCTCTCTCTCTGTAGCTCAGTGGGTAACACTCTCTCTCTCTCTCTGTAGCTCAGTGGGTAACACTCTCTCTCTCTCTCTCTGTAGCTCAGTGGGTAACACTCTCTCTCTCTCTCTGTAGCTCAGTGGGTAACACTCTCTCTCTCTCTCTGTAGCTCAGTGGGTAACACTCTCTCTCTCTCTCTGTGACTCAGTGGGTAACACTCTCTCTCTCTCTCTGTGACTCAGTGGGTAACACTCTCTCTCTCTCTCTGTAGCTCAGTGGGTAACACTCTCTCTCTCTCTCTGTGACTCAGTGGGTAGCACTCTCTCTCTCTCTCTGTAGCTCAGTGGGTAACACTCTCTCTCTCTGTAGCTCAGTGGGTAACACTCTCTCTCTCTCTCTCTGTAGCTCAGTGGGTAACACTCTCTCTCTCTCTCTGTAGCTCAGTGGGTAACACTCTCTCTCTCTCTCTGTAGCTCAGTGGGTAACACTCTCTCTCTCTCTCTGTGACTCAGTGGGTAACACTCTCTCTCTCTCTCTGTGACTCAGTGGGTAACACTCTCTCTCTCTCTCTGTAGCTCAGTGGGTAACACTCTCTCTCTCTCTCTGTGACTCAGTGGGTAACACTCTCTCTCTCTCTCTGTAGCTCAGTGGGTAACACTCTCTCTCTCTCTCTCTGTAGCTCAGTGGGTAACACTCTCTCTCTCTCTCTCTGTAGCTCAGTGGGTAACACTCTCTCTCTCTCTCTGTAGCTCAGTGGGTAACACTCTCTCTCTCTCTCTGTGACTCAGTGGGTAACACTCTCTCTCTCTGTGACTCAGTGGGTAACACTCTCTCTCTCTCTCTGTAGCTCAGTGGGTAACACTCTCTATCTCTCTCTGTAGCTCAGTGGGTAACACTCTCTCTCTCTCTCTCTGTAGCTCAGTGGGTAACACTCTCTCTCTCTCTCTGTAGCTCAGTGGGTAACACTCTCTCTCTCTCTCTGTGACTCAGTGGGTAACACTCTCTCTCTCTGTGACTCAGTGGGTAACACTCTCTCTCTCTCTCTGTAGCTCAGTGGGTAACACTCTCTCTCTCTCTGTAGCTCAGTGGGTAACACTCTCTCTCTCTCTCTCTGTAGCTCAGTGGGTAACACTCTCTCTCTCTCTCTGTAGCTCAGTGGGTAACACTCTCTCTCTCTCTCTGTAGCTCAGTGGGTAACACTCTCTCTCTCTCTGTAGCTCAGTGGGTAACACTCTCTCTCTCTCTCTGTGACTCAGTGGGTAACACTCTCTCTCTCTCTGTAGCTCAGTGGGTAACACTCTCTCTCTCTCTCTGTAGCTCAGTGGGTAACACTCTCTCTCTCTCTCTCTGTAGCTCAGTGGGTAACACTCTCTCTCTCTCTCTGTAGCTCAGTGGGTAACACTCTCTCTCTCTCTCTCTGTAGCTCAGTGGGTAACACTCTCTCTCTCTCTCTGTAGCTCAGTGGGTAACTCTCTCTCTCTCTCTCTGTAGCTCAGTGGGTAACACTCTCTCTCTCTCTCTCTGTAGCTCAGTGGGTAACACTCTCTCTCTCTCTCTGTAGCTCAGTGGGTAACTCTCTCTCTCTCTCTCTCTGTAGCTCAGTGGGTAACACTCTCTCTCTCTCTCTCTGTAGCTCAGTGGGTAACACTCTCTCTCTCTCTCTGTAGCTCAGTGGGTAACACTCTCTCTCTCTCTCTGTAGCTCAGTGGGTAACTCTCTCTCTCTCTCTCTGTAGCTCAGTGGGTAACACTCTCTCTCTCTCTCTGTAGCTCAGTGGGTAACACTCTCTCTCTCTGTAGCTCAGTGGGTAACACTCTCTCTCTCTCTCTCTGTAGCTCAGTGGGTAACACTCTCTCTCTCTCTCTGTGACTCAGTGGGTAACACTTTCTCTCTCTCTCTGTAGCTCAGTGGGTAACACTCTCTCTCTCTCTCTCTGTAGCTCAGTGGGTAACACTCTCTCTCTCTCTCTCTGTGACTCAGTGGGTAACACTCTCTCTCTCTCTCTGTGGCTCAGTGGGTAACACTCTCTCTCTCTCTCTGTAGCTCAGTGGGTAACACTCTCTCTCTCTCTCTGTAGCTCAGTGGGTAACACTCTCTCTCTCTGTAGCTCAGTGGGTAACACTCTCTCTCTCTCTCTGTAGCTCAGTGGGTAACTCTCTCTCTCTCTCTCTGTAGCTCAGTGGGTAACACTCTCTCTCTCTCTCTCTGTAGCTCAGTGGGTAACACTCTCTCTCTCTCTCTGTAGCTCAGTGGGTAACTCTCTCTCTCTCTCTCTCTGTAGCTCAGTGGGTAACACTCTCTCTCTCTCTCTCTGTAGCTCAGTGGGTAACACTCTCTCTCTCTCTCTGTAGCTCAGTGGGTAACACTCTCTCTCCCTCTCTGTAGCTCAGTGGGTAACTCTCTCTCTCTCTCTCTGTAGCTCAGTGGGTAACACTCTCTCTCTCTCTGTAGCTCAGTGGGTAACACTCTCTCTCTCTCTCTGTAGCTCAGTGGGTAACACTCTCTCTCTCTCTCTGTAGCTCAGTGGGTAACACTCTCTCTCTCTCTCTGTAGCTCAGTGGGTAACACTCTCTCTCTCTCTCTCTGTAGCTCAGTGGGTAACACTCTCTCTCTCTGTAGCTCAGTGGGTAACACTCTCTCTCTCTCTCTGTAGCTCAGTGGGTAACACTCTCTCTCTCTCTCTGTAGCTCAGTGGGTAACACTCTCTCTCTCTCTCTGTAGCTCAGTGGGTAACACTCTCTCTCTCTCTCTGTGACTCAGTGGGTAACACTCTCTCTCTCTCTCTGTGACTCAGTGGGTAACACTCTCTCTCTCTGTAGCTCAGTGGGTAACACTCTCTCTCTCTCTCTGTAGCTCAGTGGGTAACACTCTCTCTCTCTGTGACTCAGTGGGTAACACTCTCTCTCTCTCTCTGTAGCTCAGTGGGTAACACTCTCTCTCTCTCTGTAGCTCAGTGGGTAACACTCTCTCTCTCTCTCTCTGTAGCTCAGTGGGTAACACTCTCTCTCTCTCTCTCTGTAGCTCAGTGGGTAACACTCTCTCTCTCTCTCTGTAGCTCAGTGGGTAACACTCTCTCTCTCTCTCTGTAGCTCAGTGGGTAACACTCTCTCTCTCTCTCTCTGTAGCTCAGTGGGTAACACTCTCTCTCTCTCTCTGTGACTCAGTGGGTAACACTCTCTCTCTCTGTAGCTCAGTGGGTAACACTCTCTCTCTCTCTCTCTGTAGCTCAGTGGGTAACACTCTCTCTCTCTCTCTGTAGCTCAGTGGGTAACACTCTCTCTCTCTATCTCTGTAGCTCAGTGGGTAACACTCTCTCTCTCTCTCTGTGACTCAGTGGGTAACACTCTCTCTCTCTCTCTGTGACTCAGTGGGTAACACTCTCTCTCTCTCTCTGTAGCTCAGTGGGTAACACTCTCTCTCTCTCTGTAGCTCAGTGGGTAACACTCTCTCTCTCTCTGTAGCTCAGTGGGTAACACTCTCTCTCTCTCTCTCTGTAGCTCAGTGGGTAACACTCTCTCTCTCTCTCTGTAGCTCAGTGGGTAACACTCTCTCTCTCTCTCTCTGTAGCTCAGTGGGTAACACTCTCTCTCTCTGTAGCTCAGTGGGTAACACTCTCTCTCTCTCTCTGTAGCTCAGTGGGTAACACTCTCTCTCTCTCTCTCTGTGACTCAGTGGGTAACACTCTCTCTCTCTCTCTGTAGCTCAGTGGGTAACACTCTCTCTCTCTCTCTGTAGCTCAGTGGGTAACACTCTCTCTCTCTCTCTGTGACTCAGTGGGTAACACTCTCTCTCTCTCTGTGGCTCAGTGGGTAACACTCTCTCTCTCTCTCTGTAGCTCAGTGGGTAACACTCTCTCTCTCTCTGTAGCTCAGTGGGTAACACTCTCTCTCTCTCTCTGTAGCTCAGTGGGTAACACTCTCTCTCTCTCTCTGTGACTCAGTGGGTAACACTCTCTCTCTCTCTGTGGCTCAGTGGGTAACACTCTCTCTCTCTCTGTAGCTCAGTGGGTAACACTCTCTCTCTCTCTGTAGCTCAGTGGGTAACACTCTCTCTCTCTCTCTCTGTAGCTCAGTGGGTAACACTCTCTCTCTCTCTCTCTGTAGCTCAGTGGGTAACACTCTCTCTCTCTGTAGCTCAGTGGGTAACACTCTCTCTCTCTCTCTGTAGCTCAGTGGGTAACACTCTCTCTCTCTCTGTAGCTCAGTGGGTAACACTCTCTCTCTCTCTCTGTGACTCAGTGGGTAACACTCTCTCTCTCTCTGTAGCTCAGTGGGTAACACTCTCTCTCTCTCTCTCTGTAGCTCAGTGGGTAACACTCTCTCTCTCTGTAGCTCAGTGGGTAACACTCTCTCTCTCTCTCTGTGACTCAGTGGGTAACACTCTCTCTCTCTCTCGGTAGCTCAGTGGGTAACACTCTCTCTCTCTCTCTGTGGCTCAGTGGGTAACACTCTCTCTCTCTCTGTAGCTCAGTGGGTAACACTCTCTCTCTCTCTCTGTAGCTCAGTGGGTAACACTCTCTCTCTCTCTGTAGCTCAGTGGGTAACACTCTCTCTCTCTCTGTAGCTCAGTGGGTAACACTCTCTCTCTCTCTCTGTGACTCAGTGGGTAACACTCTCTCTCTCTCTCTGTAGCTCAGTGGGTAACACTCTCTCTCTCTGTAGCTCAGTGGGTAACACTCTCTCTCTCTCTGTAGCTCAGTGGGTAACACTCTCTCTCTCTCTCTCTGTAGCTCAGTGGGTAACACTCTCTCTCTCTCTGTAGCTCAGTGGGTAACACTCTCTCTCTCTCTGTAGCTCAGTGGGTAACACTCTCTCTCTCTCTGTAGCTCAGTGGGTAACACTCTCTCTCTCTCTCTGTGACTCAGTGGGTAACACTCTCTCTCTCTCTCTGTAGCTCAGTGGGTAACACTCTCTCTCTCTCTCTGTGACTCAGTGGGTAACACTCTCTCTCTCTCTCTGTAGCTCAGTGGGTAACACTCTCTCTCTCTCTCTGTAGCTCAGTGGGTAACACTCTCTCTCTCTCTCTGTAGCTCAGTGGGTAACACTCTCTCTCTCTCTCTGTAGCTCAGTGGGTAACACTCTCTCTCTCTCTCTGTGACTCAGTGGGTAACACTCTCTCTCTCTCTGTAGCTCAGTGGGTAACACTCTCTCTCTCTCTCTGTAGCTCAGTGGGTAACACTCTCTCTCTCTCTCTGTAGCTCAGTGGGTAACACTCTCTCTCTCTCTCTGTAGCTCAGTGGGTAACACTCTCTCTCTCTCTCTGTAGCTCAGTGGGTAACACTCTCTCTCTCTCTCTGTAGCTCAGTGGGTAACACTCTCTCTCTCTCTCTCTGTAGCTCAGTGGGTAACACTCTCTCTCTCTCTCTCTGTAGCTCAGTGGGTAACACTCTCTCTCTCTCTCTGTAGCTCAGTGGGTAACACTCTCTCTCTCTCTCTGTAGCTCAGTGGGTAACACTCTCTCTCTCTCTCTGTAGCTCAGTGGGTAACACTCTCTCTCTCTCTCTGTAGCTCAGTGGGTAACACTCTCTCTCTCTCTCTGTAGCTCAGTGGGTAACACTCTCTCTCTCTCTCTCTGTAGCTCAGTGGGTAACACTCTCTCTCTCTCTCTGTGACTCAGTGGGTAACACTCTCTCTCTCTCTGTGACTCAGTGGGTAACACTCTCTCTCTCTCTCTGTAGCTCAGTGGGTAACACTCTCTCTCTCTCTCTGTAGCTCAGTGGGTAACACTCTCTCTCTCTCTCTGTAGCTCAGTGGGTAACACTCTCTCTCTCTCTCTGTAGCTCAGTGGGTAACACTCTCTCTCTCTCTCTCTGTAGCTCAGTGGGTAACACTCTCTCTCTCTCTCTGTAGCTCAGTGGGTAACACTCTCTCTCTCTCTCTCTGTAGCTCAGTGGGTAACACTCTCTCTCTCTCTCTGTAGCTCAGTGGGTAACACTCTCTCTCTCTCTCTGTAGCTCAGTGGGTAACACTCTCTCTCTCTCTCTGTAGCTCAGTGGGTAACACTCTCTCTCTCTCTCTGTAGCTCAGTGGGTAACACTCTCTCTCTCTCTCTGTAGCTCAGTGGGTAACACTCTCTCTCTCTCTCTGTAGCTCAGTGGGTAACACTCTCTCTCTCTCTCTGTAGCTCAGTGGGTAACACTCTCTCTCTCTCTGTAGCTCAGTGGGTAACACTCTCTCTCTCTCTCTCTGTGACTCAGTGGGTAACACTCTCTCTCTCTCTCTGTAGCTCAGTGGGTAACACTCTCTCTCTCTCTCTCTGTAGCTCAGTGGGTAACACTCTCTCTCTCTCTGTAGCTCAGTGGGTAACACTCTCTCTCTCTCTCTGTAGCTCAGTGGGTAACACTCTCTCTCTCTCTCTGTAGCTCAGTGGGTAACTCTCTCTCTCTCTCTGTAGCTCAGTGGGTAACACTCTCTCTCTCTCTGTAGCTCAGTGGGTAACACTCTCTCTCTCTCTCTGTAGCTCAGTGGGTAACACTCTCTCTCTCTGTAGCTCAGTGGGTAACACTCTCTCTCTCTCTCTGTAGCTCAGTGGGTAACTCTCTCTCTCTCTCTGTAGCTCAGTGGGTAACACTCTCTCTCTCTCTCTGTAGCTCAGTGGGTAACACTCTCTCTCTCTCTCTGTAGCTCAGTGGGTAACTCTCTCTCTCTCTCTGTAGCTCAGTGGGTAACACTCTCTCTCTCTCTCTGTAGCTCAGTGGGTAACACTCTCTCTCTCTCTCTGTAGCTCAGTGGGTAACACTCTCTCTCTCTCTCTCTGTAGCTCAGTGGGTAACACTCTCTCTCTCTCTCTGTAGCTCAGTGGGTAACACTCTCTCTCTCTCTCTGTGACTCAGTGGGTAACACTCTCTCTCTCTCTCTCTGTAGCTCAGTGGGTAACACTCTCTCTCTCTCTCTGTAGCTCAGTGGGTAACACTCTCTCTCTCTCTCTGTAGCTCAGTGGGTAACACTCTCTCTCTCTCTCTCTGTGACTCAGTGGGTAACACTCTCTCTCTCTCTCTGTAGCTCAGTGGGTAACACTCTCTCTCTCTGTAGCTCAGTGGGTAACACTCTCTCTCTCTCTCTGTAGCTCAGTGGGTAACACTCTCTCTCTCTCTCTGTAGCTCAGTGGGTAACACTCTCTCTCTCTCTCTGTAGCTCAGTGTGTAACACTCTCTCTCTCTGTGACTCAGTGGGTAACACTCTCTCTCTCTCTCTGTAGCTCAGTGGGTAACACTCTCTCTCTCTCTGTAGCTCAGTGGGTAACACTCTCTCTCTCTCTGTGACTCAGTGGGTAACACTCTCTCTCTCTCTCTGTAGCTCAGTGGGTAACACTCTCTCTCTCTCTGTAGCTCAGTGGGTAACACTCTCTCTCTCTCTCTGTAGCTCAGTGGGTAACACTCTCTCTCTCTGTAGCTCAGTGGGTAACACTCTCTCTCTCTCTCTGTGACTCAGTGGGTAACACTCTCTCTCTCTCTCTGTAGCTCAGTGGGTAACACTCTCTCTCTCTCTCTGTAGCTCAGTGGGTAACACTCTCTCTCTCTCTCTGTAGCTCAGTGGGTAACACTCTCTCTCTCTCTCTCTGTAGCTCAGTGGGTAACACTCTCTCTCTCTCTGTGACTCAGTGGGTAACACTCTCTCTCTCTCTCTCTGTAGCTCAGTGGGTAACACTCTCTCTCTCTGTAGCTCAGTGGGTAACACTCTCTCTCTCTCTCTCTGTGACTCAGTGGGTAACACTCTCTCTCTCTCTCTGTGACTCAGTGGGTAACACTCTCTCTCTCTCTCTGTAGCTCAGTGGGTAACACTCTCTCTCTCTCTCTCTGTAGCTCAGTGGGTAACACTCTCTCTCTCTCTCTCTGTAGCTCAGTGGGTAACACTCTCTCTCTCTCTCTGTAGCTCAGTGGGTAACACTCTCTCTCTCTCTCTCTGTAGCTCAGTGGGTAACACTCTCTCTCTCTCTCTGTAGCTCAGTGGGTAACACTCTCTCTCTCTCTCTGTAGCTCAGTGGGTAACACTCTCTCTCTCTCTCTGTAGCTCAGTGGGTAACACTCTCTCTCTCTCTCTGTAGCTCAGTGGGTAACACTCTCTCTCTCTCTCTCTGTGGCTCAGTGGGTAACACTCTCTCTCTCTCTCTGTAGCTCAGTGGGTAACACTCTCTCTCTCTCTCTCTCTGTGGCTCAGTGGGTAACACTCTCTCTCTCTCTCTCTCTGTGGCTCAGTGGGTAACACTCTCTCTCTCTCTCTGTGACTCAGTGGGTAACACTCTCTCTCTCTCTCTGTGACTCAGTGGGTAACACTCTCTCTCTCTCTCTGTAGCTCAGTGGGTAACACTCTCTCTCTCTCTCTGTAGCTCAGTGGGTAACACTCTCTCTCTCTCTCTCTCTGTGGCTCAGTGGGTAACACTCTCTCTCTCTCTCTCTGTGACTCAGTGGGTAACACTCTCTCTCTCTCTCTGTAGCTCAGTGGGTAACACTCTCTCTCTCTCTGTAGCTCAGTGGGTAACACTCTCTCTCTCTCTCTGTAGCTCAGTGGGTAACACTCTCTCTCTCTCTGTGACTCAGTGGGTAACACTCTCTCTCTCTCTCTCTGTAGCTCAGTGGGTAACACTCTCTCTCTCTCTGTAGCTCAGTGGGTAACACTCTCTCTCTCTCTGTAGCTCAGTGGGTAACACTCTCTCTCTCTCTCTCTGTAGCTCAGTGGGTAACACTCTCTCTCTCTCTGTAGCTCAGTGGGTAACACTCTCTCTCTCTCTCTCTGTAGCTCAGTGGGTAACACTCTCTCTCTCTCTCTCTGTAGCTCAGTGGGTAACACTCTCTCTCTCTCTCTCTGTAGCTCAGTGGGTAACACTCTCTCTCTCTCTGTAGCTCAGTGGGTAACGCTCTCTCTCTCTCTCTGTAGCTCAGTGGGTAACACTCTCTGTCTCTCTCTGTGACTCAGTGGGTAACACTCTCTCTCTCTCTCTGTGACTCAGTGGGTAACACTCTCTCTCTCTCTCTCTGTGACTCAGTGGGTAACACTCTCTCTCTCTCTCTCTGTAGCTCAGTGGGTAACACTCTCTCTCTCTCTGTGGCTCAGTGGGTAACACTCTCTCTCTCTCTCTCTGTAGCTCAGTGGGTAACACTCTCTCTCTCTCTCTCTGTAGCTCAGTGGGTAACACTCTCTCTCTCTCTCTGTGGCTCAGTGGGTAACACTCTCTCTCTCTCTCTCTGTGACTCAGTGGGTAACACTCTCTCTCTCTCTCTGTAGCTCAGTGGGTAACACTCTCTCTCTCTGTAGCTCAGTGGGTAACACTCTCTCTCTCTCTCTGTGACTCAGTGGGTAACACTCTCTCTCTCTCTCTGTAGCTCAGTGGGTAACACTCTCTCTCTCTCTGTAGCTCAGTGGGTAACACTCTCTCTCTCTCTGTAGCTCAGTGGGTAACACTCTCTCTCTCTCTCTGTAGCTCAGTGGGTAACACTCTCTCTCTCTCTCTGTGGCTCAGTGGGTAACACTCTCTCTCTCTCTCTCTGTAGCTCAGTGGGTAACGCTCTCTCTCTCTCTGTAGCTCAGTGGGTAACACTCTCTCTCTCTCTCTGTAGCTCAGTGGGTAACACTCTCTCTCTCTCTGTAGCTCAGTGGGTAACACTCTCTCTCTCTCTCTGTAGCTCAGTGGGTAACACTCTCTCTCTCTCTCTGTGACTCAGTGGGTAACACTCTCTCTCTCTCTCTCTGTAGCTCAGTGGGTAACACTCTCTCTCTCTCTCTGTAGCTCAGTGGGTAACACTCTCTCTCTCTCTCTGTAGCTCAGTGGGTAACACTCTCTCTCTCTCTCTCTGTAGCTCAGTGGGTAACACTCTCTCTCTCTCTCTCTGTAGCTCAGTGGGTAACACTCTCTCTCTCTCTCTCTGTGACTCAGTGGGTAACACTCTCTCTCTCTCTCTGTGACTCAGTGGGTAACACTCTCTCTCTCTCTCTGTGACTCAGTGGGTAACACTCTCTCTCTCTCTCTCTGTGACTCAGTGGGTAACACTCTCTCTCTCTCTCTGTAGCTCAGTGGGTAACACTCTCTCTCTCTCTGTGGCTCAGTGGGTAACACTCTCTCTCTCTCTCTCTGTAGCTCAGTGGGTAACACTCTCTCTCTCTCTCTCTGTAGCTCAGTGGGTAACACTCTCTCTCTCTCTCTCTCTGTGGCTCAGTGGGTAACACTCTCTCTCTCTCTCTGTGTGACTCAGTGGGTAACACTCTCTCTCTCTCTCTGTAGCTCAGTGGGTAACACTCTCTCTCTCTCTGTAGCTCAGTGGGTAACACTCTCTCTCTCTCTCTCTGTAGCTCAGTGGGTAACACTCTCTCTCTCTCTCTGTAGCTCAGTGGGTAACACTCTCTCTCTCTCTCTGTAGCTCAGTGGGTAACACACTCTCTCTCTCTGTGACTCAGTGGGTAACACTCTCTCTCTCTCTCTCTGTAGCTCAGTGGGTAACACTCTCTCTCTCTCTGTAGCTCAGTGGGTAACACTCTCTCTCTCTCTCTCTGTAGCTCAGTGGGTAACTCTCTCTCTCTCTCTCTGTAGCTCAGTGGGTAACACTCTCTCTCTCTCTCTGTAGCTCAGTGGGTAACACTCTCTCTCTCTGTAGCTCAGTGGGTAACACTCTCTCTCTCTCTCTGTAGCTCAGTGGGTAACACTCTCTCTCTCTCTGTGGCTCAGTGGGTAACACTCTCTCTCTCTCTCTCTGTAGCTCAGTGGGTAACACTCTCTCTCTCTCTCTGTAGCTCAGTGGGTAACACTCTCTCTCTCTCTCTCTGTAGCTCAGTGGGTAACACTCTCTCTCTCTCTCTGTAGCTCAGTGGGTAACACTCTCTCTCTCTCTGTGGCTCAGTGGGTAACACTCTCTCTCTCTCTCTCTGTAGCTCAGTGGGTAACACTCTCTCTCTCTCTCTGTAGCTCAGTGGGTAACACTCTCTCTCTCTCTCTGTAGCTCAGTGGGTAACACTCTCTCTCTCTCTCTCTCTGTGGCTCAGTGGGTAACACTCTCTCTCTCTCTCTCTGTGACTCAGTGGGTAACACTCTCTCTCTCTCTCTGTAGCTCAGTGGGTAACACTCTCTCTCTCTCTCTCTGTAGCTCAGTGGGTAACACTCTCTCTCTCTCTCTGTAGCTCAGTGGGTAACACTCTCTCTCTCTCTCTCTGTAGCTCAGTGGGTAACACTCTCTCTCTCTCTCTGTAGCTCAGTGGGTAACACTCTCTCTCTCTCTCTCTGTAGCTCAGTGGGTAACACTCTCTCTCTCTCTCTGTAGCTCAGTGGGTAACACTCTCTCTCTCTCTCTCTGTAGCTCAGTGGGTAACACTCTCTCTCTCTCTCTCTGTAGCTCAGTGGGTAACACTCTCTCTCTCTCTCTGTAGCTCAGTGGGTAACACTCTCTCTCTCTCTCTCTGTAGCTCAGTGGGTAACACTCTCTCTCTCTCTCTCTGTAGCTCAGTGGGTAACACTCTCTCTCTCTCTCTCTGTAGCTCAGTGGGTAACACTCTCTCTCTCTCTCTCTGTAGCTCAGTGGGTAACACTCTCTCTCTCTCTGTAGCTCAGTGGGTAACACTCTCTCTCTCTCTCTGTAGCTCAGTGGGTAACACTCTCTCTCTCTCTCTCTGTAGCTCAGTGGGTAACACTCTCTCTCTCTCTCTCTGTAGCTCAGTGGGTAACACTCTCTCTCTCTCTCTCTGTAGCTCAGTGGGTAACACTCTCTCTCTCTCTCTGTAGCTCAGTGGGTAACACTCTCTCTCTCTCTCTCTGTAGCTCAGTGGGTAACTCTCTCTCTCTCTCTCTGTAGCTCAGTGGGTAACACTCTCTCTCTCTCTCTGTAGCTCAGTGGGTAACACTCTCTCTCTCTCTCTCTGTAGCTCAGTGGGTAACACTCTCTCTCTCTCTCTCTGTGACTCAGTGGGTAACACTCTCTCTCTCTCTCTGTGACTCAGTGGGTAACACTCTCTCTCTCTCTCTGTAGCTCAGTGGGTAACACTCTCTCTCTCTCTCTGTAGCTCAGTGGGTAACACTCTCTCTCTCTCTCTCTGTAGCTCAGTGGGTAACACTCTCTCTCTCTCTCTGTAGCTCAGTGGGTAACACTCTCTCTCTCTCTGTAGCTCAGTGGGTAACACTCTCTCTCTCTCTCTCTGTAGCTCAGTGGGTAACACTCTCTCTCTCTCTCTGTAGCTCAGTGGGTAACACTCTCTCTCTCTCTCTCTGTAGATCAGTGGGTAACACTCTCTCTCTCTCTCTGTAGCTCAGTGGGTAACACTCTCTCTCTCTCTCTGTAGCTCAGTGGGTAACACTCTCTCTCTCTCTGTAGCTCAGTGGGTAACACTCTCTCTCTCTCTCTGTAGCTCAGTGGGTAACACTCTCTCTCTCTCTCTCTCTGTAGCTCAGTGGGTAACACTCTCTCTCTCTCTCTGTAGCTCAGTGGGTAACACTCTCTCTCTCTCTCTCTGTAGCTCAGTGGGTAACACTCTCTCTCTCTCTGTAGCTCAGTGGGTAACACTCTCTCTCTCTCTCTGTAGCTCAGTGGGACACTCTCTCTCTCTCTCTCTGTAGCTCAGTGGGTAACACTCTCTCTCTCTCTCTCTGTAGCTCAGTGGGTAACACTCTCTCTCTCTCTCTGTAGCTCAGTGGGTAACACTCTCTCTCTCTCTCTGTAGCTCAGTGGGTAACACTCTCTCTCTCTCTCTGTGACTCAGTGGGTAACACTCTCTCTCTCTCTCTGTGACTCAGTGGGTAACACTCTCTCTCTCTCTCTGTAGCTCAGTGGGTAACACTCTCTCTCTCTCTCTGTGACTCAGTGGGTAACACTCTCTCTCTCTCTCTGTAGCTCAGTGGGTAACACTCTCTCTCTCTGTAGCTCAGTGGGTAACACTCTCTCTCTCTGTAGCTCAGTGGGTAACACTCTCTCTCTCTCTCTCTGTAGCTCAGTGGGTAACACTCTCTCTCTCTCTCTGTAGCTCAGTGGGTAACACTCTCTCTCTCTCTCTGTAGCTCAGTGGGTAACACTCTCTCTCTCTCTCTCTGTAGCTCAGTGGGTAACACTCTCTCTCTCTCTCTCTGTGACTCAGTGGGTAACACTCTCTCTCTCTCTGTGACTCAGTGGGTAACACTCTCTCTCTCTCTCTCTGTAGCTCAGTGGGTAACACTCTCTCTCTCTCTCTGTGACTCAGTGGGTAACACTCTCTCTCTCTCTCTGTGACTCAGTGGGTAACACTCTCTCTCTCTCTCTGTAGCTCAGTGGGTAACACTCTCTCTCTCTCTCTGTAGCTCAGTGGGTAACACTCTCTCTCTCTGTAGCTCAGTGGGTAACACTCTCTCTCTCTCTCTGTAGCTCAGTGGGTAACACTCTCTCTCTCTCTCTGTAGCTCAGTGGGTAACACTCTCTCTCTCTCTCTGTAGCTCAGTGGGTAACACTCTCTCTCTCTCTGTGACTCAGTGGGTAACACTCTCTCTCTCTCTCTCTGTAGCTCAGTGGGTAACACTCTCTCTCTCTCTGTAGCTCAGTGGGTAACACTCTCTCTCTCTCTGTAGCTCAGTGGGTAACACTCTCTCTCTCTGTAGCTCAGTGGGTAACACTCTCTCTCTCTCTGTAGCTCAGTGGGTAACACTCTCTCTCTCTCTCTGTAGCTCAGTGGGTAACACTCTCTCTCTCTCTGTAGCTCAGTGGGTAACACTCTCTCTCTCTCTCTCTCTGTAGCTCAGTGGGTAACACTCTCTCTCTCTCTCTGTAGCTCAGTGGGTAACACTCTCTCTCTCTCTCTGTAGCTCAGTGGGTAACACTCTCTCTCTCTCTCTGTAGCTCAGTGGGTAACACTCTCTCTCTCTCTCTGTAGCTCAGTGGGTAACTCTCTCTCTCTCTCTCTGTAGCTCAGTGGGTAACACTCTCTCTCTCTCTCTCTCTGTAGCTCAGTGGGTAACACTCTCTCTCTCTCTCTCTGTGACTCAGTGGGTAACACTCTCTCTCTCTCTCTCTGTAGCTCAGTGGGTAACACTCTCTCTCTCTCTCTGTGACTCAGTGGGTAACACTCTCTCTCTCTCTCTGTAGCTCAGTGGGTAACACTCTCTCTCTCTCTCTGTAGCTCAGTGGGTAACACTCTCTCTCTCTCTCTGTAGCTCAGTGGGTAACACTCTCTCTCTCTCTCTCTCTGTAGCTCAGTGGGTAACACTCTCTCTCTCTCTGTAGCTCAGTGGGTAACACTCTCTCTCTCTCTCTGTAGCTCAGTGGGTAACACTCTCTCTCTCTCTCTGTAGCTCAGTGGGTAACACTCTCTCTCTCTGTAGCTCAGTGGGTAACACTCTCTCTCTCTCTGTAGCTCAGTGGGTAACACTCTCTCTCTCTCTCTCTCTGTAGCTCAGTGGGTAACACTCTCTCTCTCTCTGTAGCTCAGTGGGTAACACTCTCTCTCTCTCTCTCTCTGTAGCTCAGTGGGTAACTCTCTCTCTCTCTCTCTGTAGCTCAGTGGGTAACACTCTCTCTCTCTCTCTGTAGCTCAGTGGGTAACACTCTCTCTCTCCTCTCTGTAGCTCAGTGGGTAACACTCTCTCTCTCTCTCTCTCTCTCTGCAGCTCAGTGGGTAACACTCTCTCTCTCTCTCTCTCTGTGACTCAGTGGGTAACACTCTCTCTCTCTCTCTGTGACTCAGTGGGTAACACTCTCTCTCTCTCTCTGTGACCTCAGTGGGTAACACTCTCTCTCTCTCTCTGTGACTCAGTGGGTACACTCTCTCTCTCTCTCTCTGTACCTCAGTGGGTAACACTCTCTCTCTCTGTAGCTCAGTGGGTAACACTCTCTCTCTCTCTCTGTCTGTAGCTCAGTGGGTAACACTCTCTCTCTCTCTCTGTAGCTCAGTGGGTAACACTCTCTCTCTCTCTCTGTAGCTCAGTGGGTAACACTCTCTCTCTCTCTCTCTGTGGCTCAGTGGGTAACACTCTCTCTCTCTCTCTGTAGCTCAGTGGGTAACACTCTCTCTCTCTCTCTGTAGCTCAGTGGGTAACACTCTCTCTCTCTCTGTAGCTCAGTGGGTAACACTCTCTCTCTCTCTCTGTAGCTCAGTGGGTAACACTCTCTCTCTCTCTGTGACTCAGTGGGGTAACACTCTCTCTCTCTCTCTCTGTAGCTCAGTGGGTAACACTCTCTCTCTCTCTGTAGCTCAGTGGGTAACACTCTCTCTCTCTCTCTGTAGCTCAGTGGGTAACACTCTCTCTCTCTCTCTGTAGCTCAGTGGGTAACACTCTCTCTCTCTGTAGCTCAGTGGGTAACACTCTCTCTCTCTCTGTAGCTCAGTGGGTAACACTCTCTCTCTCTCTCTCTCTGTAGCTCAGTGGGTAACACTCTCTCTCTCTCTCTCTGTAGCTCAGTGGGTAACACTCTCTCTCTCTCTCTGTAGCTCAGTGGGTAACACTCTCTCTCTCTCTCTCTGTAGCTCAGTGGGTAACACTCTCTCTCTCTCTCTGTAGCTCAGTGGGTAACACTCTCTCTCTCTCTCTGTAGCTCAGTGGGTAACACTCTCTCTCTCTCTCTGTAGCTCAGTGGGTAACACTCTCTCTCTCTCTCTGTAGCTCAGTGGGTAACACTCTCTCTCTCTCTCTCTGTAGCTCAGTGGGTAACACTCTCTCTCTCTCTCTGTAGCTCAGTGGGTAACACTCTCTCTCTCTCTCTGTGTAGCTCAGTGGGTAACACTCTCTCTCTCTGTAGCTCAGTGGGTAACACTCTCTCTCTCTCTCTGTGACTCAGTGGGTAACACTCTCTCTCTCTCTGTAGCTCAGTGGGGTAACACTCTCTCTCTCTCTCTGTGACTCAGTGGTAACACTCTCTCTCTCTCTGTAGCTCAGTGGGTAACACTCTCTCTCTCTCTCTCTGTGACTCAGTGGGTAACACTCTCTCTCTCTCTGTAGCTCAGTGGGTAACACTCTCTCTCTCTCTCTGTAGCTCAGTGGGTAACCACTCTCTCTCTCTCTCTCTGTGACTCAGTGGGTAACACTCTCTCTCTCTCTGTAGCTCAGTGGGTAACTCTCTCTCTCTCTCTCTGTAGCTCAGTGGGTAACACTCTCTCTCTCTCTCTGTAGCTCAGTGGGTAACACTCTCTCTCTCTCTCTGTAGCTCAGTGGGTAACACTCTCTCTCTCTCTCTCTGTAGCTCAGTGGGTAACACTCTCTCTCTCTCTGTAGCTCAGTGGGTAACACTCTCTCTCTCTCTCTGTAGCTCAGTGGGTAACACTCTCTCTCTCTCTCTGTAGCTCAGTGGGTAACACTCTCTCTCTCTCTCTCTAGCTCAGTGGGTAACACTCTCTCTCTCTCTCTCTGTAGCTCAGTGGGTAAACACTCTCTCTCTCTCTCTCTGTAGCTCAGTGGGTAACACTCTCTCTCTCTCTCTGTGACTCAGTGGGTAACACTCTCTCTCTCTCTCTGTAGCTCAGTGGGTAACACTCTCTCTCTCTGTGACTCAGTGGGTAACACTCTCTCTCTCTCTCTGTAGCTCAGTGGGGTAACACTCTCTCTCTCTGTGACTCAGTGGGTAACACTCCTCTCTCTCTCTCTCTGTAGCTCAGTGGGTAACACTCTCTCTCTCTGTAGCTCAGTGGGTAACACTCTCTCTCTCTCTCTCTGTAGCTCAGTGGGTAACACTCTCTCTCTCTGTGACTCAGTGGGTAACACTCTCTCTCTCTCTCTCTGTAGCTCAGTGGGTAACACTCTCTCTCTCTGTGACTCAGTGGGTAACACTCTCTCTCTCTCTCTGTGACTCAGTGGGTAACACTCTCTCTCTCTCTCTCTGTGACCTCAGTGGGTAACACTCTCTCTCTCTCTCTGTAGCTCAGTGGGTAACACTCTCTCTCTCTCTCTCTGTGACTCAGTGGGTAACACTCTCTCTCTCTCTCTGTGACTCAGTGGGTAACACTCTCTCTCTCTCTCTGTGACTCAGTGGGTAACACTCTCTCTCTCTCTCTCTGTAGCTCAGTGGGTAACACTCTCTCTCTCTCTCTCTGTAGCTCAGTGGGTAACACTCTCTCTCTCTCTCTGTGACTCAGTGGGTAACACTCTCTCTCTCTCTCTGTAGCTCAGTGGGTAACACTCTCTCTCTCTCTCTGTAGCTCAGTGGGTAACACTCTCTCTCTCTGTGACTCAGTGGGTAACACTCTCTCTCTCTCTCTCTGTAGCTCAGTGGGTAACACTCTCTCTCTCTGTGACTCAGTGGGTAACACTGTCTCTCTCTCTCTGTGACTCAGTGGGTAACACTCTCTCTCTCTCTCTCTGTGACTCAGTGGGTAACACTCTCTCTCTCTCTCTGTAGCTCAGTGGGTAACACTCTCTCTCTCTCTCTCTGTGACTCAGTGGGTAACACTCTCTCTCTCTCTCTGTGACTCAGTGGGTAAACACTCTCTCTCTCTCTGTAGCTCAGTGGGTAAACACTCTCTCTCTCTCTCTGTAGCTCAGTGGGTAACACTCTCTCTCTCTCTCTGTGACTCAGTGGGTAACACTCTCTCTCTCTCTCTGTAGCTCAGTGGGTAACACTCTCTCTCTCTCTCTGTAGCTCAGTGGGTAACACTCTCTCTCTCTCTCTGTAGCTCAGTGGGTAACACTCTCTCTCTCTCTGTAGCTCAGTGGGTAACACTCTCTCTCTCTCTCTGTAGCTCAGTGGGTAACACTCTCTCTCTCTCTCTGTAGCTCAGTGGGTACACTCTCTCTCTCTCTCTGTAGCTCAGTGGGTAACACTCTCTCTCTCTCTCTGTAGCTCAGTGGGTAACACTCTCTCTCTCTCTCTGTAGCTCAGTGGGTAACACTCCTCTCTCTCTCTCTGTGACTCAGTGGGTAACACTCTCTCTCTCTCTCTCTGTGACTCAGTGGGTAACACTCTCTCTCTCTCTCTCTGTAGCTCAGTGGGTAACACTCTCTCTCTCTCTCTGTAGCTCAGTGGGTAACACTCTCTCTCTCTCTCTGTGACTCAGTGGGTAACACTCTCTCTCTCTCTCTGTAGCTCAGTGGGTAACACTCTCTCTCTCTCTCTCTGTAGCTCAGTGGGTAACACTCTCTCTCTCTCTCTGTAGCTCAGTGGGTAACACTCTCTCTCTCTCTCTCTGTGACTCAGTGGGTAACACTCTCTCTCTCTCTCTGTAGCTCAGTGGGTAACACTCTCTCTCTCTCTCTCTGTAGCTCAGTGGGTAACACTCTCTCTCTCTCTCTGTAGCTCAGTGGGTAACACTCTCTCTCTCTCTCTGTAGCTCAGTGGGTAACACTCTCTCTCTCTCTCTGTGACTCAGTGGGTAACACTCTCTCTCTCTCTCTCTCTGTAGCTCAGTGGGGTAACACTCTCTCTCTCTCTCTGTAGCTCAGTGGGTAACACTCTCTCTCTCTCTCTCTGTAGCTCAGTGGGTAACACACTCTCCTCTCTCTCTGTGACTCAGTGGGTAACACTCTCTCTCTCTCTCTGTGACTCAGTGGGTAACACTCTCTCTCTCTCTCTGTGACTCAGTGGGTAACACTCTCTCTCTCTCTCTGTGACTCAGTGGGTAACACTCTCTCTCTCTGTAGCTCAGTGGGTAACACTCTCTCTCTCTCTCTGTAGCTCAGTGGGTAACACTCTCTCTCTCTCTCTGTGACTCAGTGGGTAAACACTCTCTCTCTCTCTCTCTCTGTAGCTCAGTGGGTAACACTCTCTCTCTCTGTGACTCAGTGGGTAACACTCTCTCTCTCTCTCTGTGACTCAGTGGGTAACACTCTCTCTCTCTCTCTGTAGCTCAGTGGGTAACACTCTCTCTCTCTCTCTGTAGCTCAGTGGGTAACACTCTCTCTCTCTCTGTAGCTCAGTGGGTAACACTCTCTCTCTCTCTCTGTAGCTCAGTGGGTAACACTCTCTCTCTCTCTCTCTCTGTAGCTCAGTGGGTAACACTCTCTCTCTCTCTCTGTGACTCAGTGGGTAACACTCTCTCTCTCTCTCTGTGACTCAGTGGGTAACACTCTCTCTCTCTCTCTGTAGCTCAGTGGGTAACACTCTCTCTCTCTCTCTCTGTAGCTCAGTGGGTAACACTCTCTCTCTCTCTCTCTGTAGCTCAGTGGGTAACACTCTCTCTCTCTCTCTGTAGCTCAGTGGGTAACACTCTCTCTCTCTCTCTGTAGCTCAGTGGGTAACACTCTCTCTCTCTCTCTGTAGCTCAGTGGGTAACTCTCTCTCTCTCTCTCTGTAGCTCAGTGGGTAACACTCTCTCTCTCTCTCTGTAGCTCAGTGGGTAACACTCTCTCTCTCTCTCTGTAGCTCAGTGGGTAACACTCTCTCTCTCTCTCTCTGTAGCTCAGTGGTAACACTCTCTCTCTCTCTCTGTAGCTCAGTGGGTAACACTCTCTCTCTCTCTCTGTAGCTCAGTGGGTAACACTCTCTCTCTCTCTCTGTAGCTCAGTGGGTAACACTCTCTCTCTCTCTCTGTAGCTCAGTGGGTAACACTCTCTCTCTCTCTGTAGCTCAGTGGGTAACACTCTCTCTCTCTCTCTGTAGCTCAGTGGGTAAACACTCTCTCTCTCTTCTCTCTGTAGCTCAGTGGGGTAACACTCTCTCTCTCTCTCTGTAGCTCAGTGGGTAACACTCTCTCTCTCTCTCTGTAGCTCAGTGGGTAACACTCTCTCTCTCTCTCTGTGACTCAGTGGGTAACACTCTCTCTCTCTCTCTGTAGCTCAGTGGGTAACACTCTCTCTCTCTCTCTGTAGCTCAGTGGGTAACACTCTCTCTCTCTCTCTGTAGCTCAGTGGGTAACACTCTCTCTCTCTCTCTCTGTAGCTCAGTGGGTAACACTCTCTCTCTCTCTCTCTGTAGCTCAGTGGGTAACACTCTCTCTCTCTCTCTGTAGCTCAGTGGGTAACACTCTCTCTCTCTCTCTCTGTAGCTCAGTGGGTAACACTCTCTCTCTCTCTCTGTAGCTCAGTGGGTAACACTCTCTCTCTCTCTCTGTAGCTCAGTGGGTAACACTCTCTCTCTCTCTCTGTGACTCAGTGGGTAACACTCTCTCTCTCTCTCTGTAGCTCAGTGGGTAACACTCTCTCTCTCTCTCTGTAGCTCAGTGGGGTAACACTCTCTCTCTCTCTCTGTAGCTCAGTGGGTAACACTCTCTCTCTCTCTCTCTGTAGCTCAGTGGGTAACACTCTCTCTCTCTCTCTCTGTAGCTCAGTGGGTAACACTCTCTCTCTCTCTCTGTAGCTCAGTGGGTAACACTCTCTCTCTCTCTCTCTGTAGCTCAGTGGGTAACACTCTCTCTCTCTCTCTGTAGCTCAGTGGGTAACACTCTCTCTCTCTCTCTCTGTAGCTCAGTGGGTAACACTCTCTCTCTCTCTCTGTAGCTCAGTGGGTAACACTCTCTCTCTCTCTCTGTAGCTCAGTGGGTAACACTCTCTCTCTCTCCTCTGTGACTCAGTGGGTAACACTCTCTCTCTCTCTCTGTAGCTCAGTGGGTAACACTCTCTCTCTCTCTCTGTAGCTCAGTGGGTAACACTCTCTCTCTCTCTCTGTAGCTCAGTGGGTAACACTCTCTCTCTCTCTCTCTGTAAGCTCAGTGGGTAACACTCTCTCTCTCTCTCTCTGTGACTCAGTGGGTAACACTCTCTCTCTCTCTCTGTAGCTCAGTGGGTAACACTCTCTCTCTCTCTGTGACTCAGTGGGTAACACTCTCTCTCTCTCTCTGTAGCTCAGTGGGTAACACTCTCTCTCTCTCTCTCTGTAGCTCAGTGGGTAACACTCTCTCTCTCTCTCTGTAGCTCAGTGGGTAACACTCTCTCTCTCTCTCTCTGTAGCTCAGTGGGTAACACTCTCTCTCTCTCTCTGTAGCTCAGTGGGTAACACTCTCTCTCTCTCTCTGTAGCTCAGTGGGTAACACTCTCTCTCTCTGTAGCTCAGTGGGTAACACTCTCTCTCTCTCTCTGTGACTCAGTGGGTAACACTCTCTCTCTCTCTCTGTGACTCAGTGGGTAACACTCTCTCTCTCTCTCTGTGACTCAGTGGGTAACACTCTCTCTCTCTCTCTGTGACTCAGTGGGTAACACTCTCTCTCTCTCTGTAGCTCAGTGGGTAACACTCTCTCTCTCTCTGTGACTCAGTGGGTAACACTCTCTCTCTCTCTGTAGCTCAGTGGGTAACACTCTCTCTCTCTCTGTAGCTCAGTGGGTAACACTCTCTCTCTCTCTCTGTAGCTCAGTGGGTAACACTCTCTCTCTCTCTCTGTAGCTCAGTGGGTAACACTCTCTCTCTCTCTGTAGCTCAGTGGGTAACACTCTCTCTCTCTCTGTAGCTCAGTGGGTAACACTCTCTCTCTCTCTCTCTGTAGCTCAGTGGGTAACACTCTCTCTATCTCTCTGTAGCTCAGTGGGTAACACTCTCTCTCTCTCTCTGTAGCTCAGTGGGTAACACTCTCTCTCTCTCTCTGTAGCTCAGTGGGTAACACTCTCTCTCTCTCTCTGTAGCTCAGTGGGTAACACTCTCTCTCTCTCTCTCTGTAGCTCAGTGGGTAACACTCTCTCTCTCTCTGTAGCTCAGTGGGTAACACTCTCTCTCTCTCTCTGTAGCTCAGTGGGTAACACTCTCTCTCTCTCTCTGTAGCTCAGTGGGTAACACTCTCTCTCTCTCTCTCTGTAGCTCAGTGGGTAACACTCTCTCTCTCTCTCTGTAGCTCAGTGGGTAACACTCTCTCTCTCTCTCTCTGTAGCTCAGTGGGTAACACTCTCTCTCTCTCTGTAGCTCAGTGGGTAACACTCTCTCTCTCTCTCTGTGACTCAGTGGGTAACACTCTCTCTCTCTCTCTGTGACTCAGTGGGTAACACTCTCTCTCTCTGTAGCTCAGTGGGTAACACTCTCTCTCTCTCTGTAGCTCAGTGGGTAACACTCTCTCTCTCTCTCTGTAGCTCAGTGGGTAACACTCTCTCTCTCTCTCTGTAGCTCAGTGGGTAACACTCTCTCTCTCTCTCTCTGTGACTCAGTGGGTAACACTCTCTCTCTCTGTAGCTCAGTGGGTAACACTCTCTCTCTCTCTGTAGCTCAGTGGGTAACACTCTCTCTCTCTCTCTGTGACTCAGTGGGTAACACTCTCTCTCTCTCTCTGTGACTCAGTGGGTAACACTCTCTCTCTCTGTAGCTCAGTGGGTAACACTCTCTCTCTCTCTCTGTAGCTCAGTGGGTAACACTCTCTCTCTCTCTCTGTAGCTCAGTGGGTAACACCCTCTCTCTCTCTCTGTAGCTCAGTGGGTAACACTCTCTCTCTCTCTCTGTAGCTCAGTGGGTAACACTCTCTCTCTCTCTGTGACTCAGTGGGTAACACTCTCTCTCTCTCTCTCTCTCTGTAGCTCAGTGGGTAACACTCTCTCTCTCTCTCTGTAGCTCAGTGGGTAACACTCTCTCTCTCTCTCTGTAGCTCAGTGGGTAACACTCTCTCTCTCTCTCTGTGACTCAGTGGGTAACACTCTCTCTCTCTCTCTGTGACTCAGTGGGTAACACTCTCTCTCTCTCTCTGTAGCTCAGTGGGTAACACTCTCTCTCTCTCTCTGTAGCTCAGTGGGTAACACTCTCTCTCTCTCTCTGTGACTCAGTGGGTAAACACTCTCTCTCTCTCTCTGTGACTCAGTGGGTAACACTCTCTCTCTCTCTGTAGCTCAGTGGGTAACACTCTCTCTCTCTCTCTGTGACTCAGTGGGTAACACTCTCTCTCTCTCTCTGTAGCTCAGTGGGTAACACTCTCTCTCTCTCTCTGTAGCTCAGTGGGTAACACTCTCTCTCTCTCTCTGTAGCTCAGTGGGTAACACTCTCTCTCTCTCTCTGTAGCTCAGTGGGTAACACTCTCTCTCTCTCTGTAGCTCAGTGGGTAACACTCTCTCTCTCTCTCTCTGTGACTCAGTGGGTAACACTCTCTCTCTCTCTCTCTCTCTGTAGCTCAGTGGGTAACACTCTCTCTCTCTCTCTGTAGCTCAGTGGGTAACACTCTCTCTCTCTCTCTGTGACTCAGTGGGTAACACTCTCTCTCTCTCTCTGTGACTCAGTGGGTAACACTCTCTCTCTCTCTCTGTAGCTCAGTGGGTAACACTCTCTCTCTCTCTCTGTGACTCAGTGGGTAACACTCTCTCTCTCTCTCTGTAGCTCAGTGGGTAACACTCTCTCTCTCTCTGTAGCTCAGTGGGTAACACTCTCTCTCTCTCTCTGTGGCTCAGTGGGTAACACTCTCTCTCTCTCTCTCTGTAGCTCAGTGGGTAACACTCTCTCTCTCTCTGTAGCTCAGTGGGTAACACTCTCTCTCTCTCTCTGTAGCTCAGTGGGTAACACTCTCTCTCTCTCTCTGTAGCTCAGTGGGTAACACTCTCTCTCTCTCTGTAGCTCAGTGGGTAACACTCTCTCTCTCTCTCTCTGTGACTCAGTGGGTAACACTCTCTCTCGCTCTCTCTGTAGCTCAGTGGGTAACACTCTCTCTCTCTCTGTAGCTCAGTGGGTAACACTCTCTCTCTCTCTGTAGCTCAGTGGGTAACACTCTCTCTCTCTCTGTGACTCAGTGGGTAACACTCTCTCTCTCTCTGTGGCTCAGTGGGTAACACTCTCTCTCTCTCTCTGTGACTCAGTGGGTAACACTCTCTCTCTCTCTGTGACTCAGTGGGTAACACTCTCTCTCTCTCATCTGTGACTCAGTGGGTAACACTCTCTCTCTCTCTGTAGCTCAGTGGGTAACACTCTCTCTCTCTCTCTGTAGCTCAGTGGGTAACACTCTCTCTCTCTCTCTGTAGCTCAGTGGGTAACACTCTCTCTCTCTCTCTGTGACTCAGTGGGTAACACTCTCTCTCTCTCTCTGTGACTCAGTGGGTAACACTCTCTCTCTCTCTCTCTGTGGCTCAGTGGGTAACACTCTCTCTCTCTCTCTCTGTAGCTCAGTGGGTAACACTCTCTCTCTCTCTCTGTGACTCAGTGGGTAACACTCTCTCTCTCTCTCTGTAGCTCAGTGGGTAACACTCTCTCTCTCTCTCTGTAGCTCAGTGGGTAACACTCTCTCTCTCTCTCTGTAGCTCAGTGGGTAACACTCTCTCTCTCTCTGTAGCTCAGTGGGTAACACTCTCTCTCTCTCTCTGTGACTCAGTGGGTAACACTCTCTCTCTCTCTCTGTAGCTCAGTGGGTAACACTCTCTCTCTCTCTCTGTAGCTCAGTGGGTAACACTCTCTCTCTCTCTGTAGCTCAGTGGGTAACACTCTCTCTCTCTCTCTGTGACTCAGTGGGTAACACTCTCTCTCTCTCTCTGTAGCTCAGTGGGTAACACTCTCTCTCTCTCTCTGTAGCTCAGTGGGTAACACTCTCTCTCTCTCTCTGTAGCTCAGTGGGTAACACTCTCTCTCTCTCTCTGTAGCTCAGTGGGTAACACTCTCTCTCTCTCTCTGTGACTCAGTGGGTAACACTCTCTCTCTCTCTCTGTAGCTCAGTGGGTAACACTCTCTCTCTCTCTGTAGCTCAGTGGGTAACACTCTCTCTCTCTCTCTGTAGCTCAGTGGGTAACACTCTCTCTCTCTGTAGCTCAGGGGTACACTCTCTCTCTCCTCTCTGTGGCTCAGTGGGTAACACTCTCTCTCTCTCTCTGTGACTCAGTGGGTAACACTCTCTCTCTCTCTGTAGCTCAGTGGGTAACACTCTCTCTCTCTCTCTGTAGCTCAGTGGGTAACACTCTCTCTCTCTCTCTCTGTAGCTCAGTGGGTAACACTCTCTCTCTCTCTCTGTGCTCAGTGGGTAACACTCTCTCTCTCTCTCTGTAGCTCAGTGGGTAACACTCTCTCTCTCTCTGTAGCTCAGTGGGTAACACTCTCTCTCTCTCTCTGTAGCTCAGTGGGTAACACTCTCTCTCTCTCTCTGTAGCTCAGTGGGTAACACCCTCTCTCTCTCTCTGTAGCTCAGTGGGTAACACCTCTCTCTCTCTCTGTAGCTCAGTGGGTAACACTCTCTCTCTCTCTCTGTAGCTCAGTGGGTAACACTCTCTCTCTCTCTCTGTAGCTCAGTGGGTAACACTCTCTCTCTCTCTCTGTAGCTCAGTGGGTAACACTCTCTCTCTCTCTCTCTCTGTAGCTCAGTGGGTAACACTCTCTCTCTCTCTCTGTGACTCAGTGGGTAACACTCTCTCTCTCTCTCTGTGACTCAGTGGGTAACACTCTCTCTCTCTCTCTGTAGCTCAGTGGGTAACACTCTCTCTCTCCTCTCTGTAGCTCAGTGGGTAACACTCTCTCTCTCTCTCTCTCTGTAGCTCAGTGGGTAACACTCTCTCTCTCTCTCTGTGACTCAGTGGGTAACACTCTCTCTCTCTCTCTGTGACTCAGTGGGTAACACTCTCTCTCTCTCTCTGTAGCTCAGTGGGTAACACTCTCTCTCTCTCTCTGTGACTCAGTGGGTAACACTCTCTCTCTCTCTCTGTAGCTCAGTGGGTAACACTCTCTCTCTCTCTCTCTGTAGCTCAGTGGGTAACACTCTCTCTCTCTCTCTCTGTAGCTCAGTGGGTAACACTCTCTCTCTCTCTCTGTAGCTCAGTGGGTAACACTCTCTCTCTCTCTCTCTGTAGCTCAGTGGGTAACACTCTCTCTCTCTCTCTGTAGCTCAGTGGGTAACACTCTCTCTCTCTCTCTGTAGCTCAGTGGGTAACACTCTCTCTCTCTCTCTCTGTAGCTCAGTGGGTAACACTCTCTCTCTCTCTCTCTGTAGCTCAGTGGGTAACACTCTCTCTCCTCTCTCTGTAGCTCAGTGGGTAACACTCTCTCTCTCCTCTCTGTAGCTCAGTGGGTAACACTCTCTCTCTCTCTCTCTGTAGCTCAGTGGGTAACACTCTCTCTCTCTCTCTGTAGCTCAGTGGGTAACACTCTCTCTCTCTCTCTCTGTAGCTCAGTGGGTAACACTCTCTCTCTCTCTCTGTAGCTCAGTGGGTAACACTCTCTCTCTCTCTCTGTAGCTCAGTGGGTAACACTCTCTCTCTCTCTCTGTAGCTCAGTGGGTAACACTCTCTCTCTCTCTCTGTAGCTCAGTGGGTAACACTCTCTCTCTCTGTAGCTCAGTGGGTAACACTCTCTCTCTCTCTCTGTAGCTCAGTGGGTAACACTCTCTCTCTCTCTCTGTAGCTCAGTGGGTAACACTCTCTCTCTCTCTCTGTAGCTCAGTGGGTAACACTCTCTCTCTCTGTAGCTCAGTGGGTAACACTCTCTCTCTCTCTCTGTAGCTCAGTGGGTAACACTCTCTCTCTCTCTCTGTAGCTCAGTGGGTAACACTCTCTCTCTCTCTCTGTAGCTCAGTGGGTAACACTCTCTCTCTCTCTCTGTAGCTCAGTGGGTAACACTCTCTCTCTCTCTCTGTAGCTCAGTGGGTAACACTCTCTCTCTCTCTCTGTAGCTCAGTGGGTAACACTCTCTCTCTCTTCTGTAGCTCAGTGGGTAACACTCTCTCTCTCTCTCTGTAGCTCAGTGGGTAACACTCTCTCTCTCTCTCTGTAGCTCAGTGGGTAACACTCTCTCTCTCTCTGTAGCTCAGTGGGTAACACTCTCTCTCTCTCTCTGTAGCTCAGTGGGTAACACTCTCTCTCTCTCTCTCTGTAGCTCAGTGGGTAACACTCTCTCTCTCTCTGTAGCTCAGTGGGTAACACTCTCTCTCTCTCTCTGTAGCTCAGTGGTAACACTCTCTCTCTCTCTGTAGCTCAGTGGGTAACACTCTCTCTCTCTCTCTGTGACTCAGTGGGTAACACACTCTCTCTCTCTGTAGCTCAGTGGGTAACTCTCTCTCTCTCTCTCTGTAGCTCAGTGGGTAACACTCTCTCTCTCTCTCTGTAGCTCAGTGGGTAACACTCTCTCTCTCTCTCTGTAGCTCAGTGGGTAACACTCTCTCTCTCTCTGTAGCTCAGTGGGTAACACTCTCTCTCTCTCTCTCTGTAGCTCAGTGGGTAACACTCTCTCTCTCTCTCTGTAGCTCAGTGGGTAACACTCTCTCTCTCTCTCTGTAGCTCAGTGGGTAACACTCTCTCTCTCTCTCTGTAGCTCAGTGGGTAACACTCTCTCTCTCTCTCTGTAGACCTCAGTGGGGTAACACTCACTCTCTCTCTCTGTAGCTCAGTGGGTAACACTCTCTCTCTCTCTCTCTGTGACTCAGTGGGTAACACTCTCTCTCTCTCTCTGTAGCTCAGTGGGTAACACTCTCTCTCTCTCTCTCTGTAGCTCAGTGGGTAACACTTCTCTCTCTCTCTGTAGCTCAGTGGGTAACCACTCTCTCTAGCTCGTGAATAGCTCAGTGGGTAACACTCTCTCTCTCTCTGTAGCTCAGTGGGTAACACTCTCTCTCTCTCTCTGTAGCTCAGTGGGTAACTCTCTCTCTCTCTCTGTAGCTCAGTGGTAACACTCTCTCTCTCTCTCTCTGTAGCTCAGTGGGTAACACTCTCTCTCTCTCTCTCTGTA